>LGRX02034392.1:0-15400 GCA_001247695.2 Cymbomonas tetramitiformis | reverse complement strand
CTCCGTTCCTCGCTGTGCTTCCTTCCATCTTGGCGGGTCTCTCCGTTCCTCGCTGTGCTTCCTTCCATCTTGGCGGGTCTCTCCGTACGCAACTTTTTGCCGTGTGCATGCCTTTCTCTCGGGCCTTCATCTTGCATGTCCACACCAGGCTGCTGCGGTGAAGCCAGGAGATGTTTCACAACGCACTCGGATTTCGAAGCTGATACCGCAGGAGCGAGCCATCCCTGAGGGCGGACCAGGGCGCAGCCCTCCTTTTTTAGTGTAGAAGCGAGTAATAATGATTCTCTGCAGGAGAATCTCAATTCCTGACTTACAATACGCGAGGTGGGCTCGCAGGGCATGGTGGTGGCTGTAAACCTTGCGTCCGGCTCGGAGGTGGTCGGATTGGGCTTCGCAATTTTCGTCTCGATTTTTGCTGGGATGATCCATGTCGCCTTCTCGCCATACAGGGAGTCGAGCTGGCACAGGCTACAGCTCACAATCCTGGTCAGCCTCCTCCCAGGCGGCCGCGCTTCCCCTCACTGCACTGTGCCGCACTGTCGAGGACCATCTCCGCTTCGGGGCCTGTGCGTCTCATCGTTGCTCCGTGTATGGAGCCCCCTCTCTGCGCAGAACGGTTGCAGCAGAGATGGGGAAAGATCCATTGCCCACATCTCGCACTCCGGACCCCACGATCGGAGAAGCGACTGCGAGCCATTTGCACCGTCGAGATTTCGCAAGAGTCGTCAAATGGCGGGCATACAACCGGGCCTGAGGAGGTGTGCGGGAAAGCAATGGATGGGGCACATAAGACAAGGGCGATACCATCCCCTAGGGCAAACTAAGAGCAGAGGCATGCTTGTTCAAATTTAGTGGCAGTGTATGTGCATAGCCCTTTTGTCTTGGAGCCCTATCTGCGGTGGGCACCTCCCGCGCTCTCGTGGATGCCCTACAGGTATAATCCTTGAAGGGGTTGATCAAGCGGCCCTTGCTTATGCAACACAGACGGTATAGTGCAGAGCCATGGAGCACACCCATCCTTGGTCGGATTGGCGTGGCTGTGACGATCTACCCGGAATCGTATAGCTTAAGCGTAAGGCGGTCCATGGCTGCACAGCGCAGCAACACCCTGGCGGTATCTTTGGCAGTATCTTTGGCGGTATCTTTGCAAAACCGCACAAGCGACACCATTACAGATACACTGTTCCGATGGGGAGAGCTGCAGGTGAATCAAATTTGTGTGTCCATGATCCTTGCCTTCTTCAAGACGGAGGAGGAGTCCCAGAGCATCAAAGATAGCTTTGAGATGTTGTTGATCGCGCTGCAGGCCGTGGTGTTTGCATACGGCATCTGGTGCATGGTCCCTGTGTATAAGCCTGCGTGCATGGTCTTGATGGGCAAATCAAAGGCGGCGTACCGTACGTACGTATCCGATGGACAAGCATTTTGGAAGCGTAGGGGAACGCAAGATCTTGCTGTATCCATCTTCGAATGCGCGAATCCGGTTTATGATTTGTTCAAATACCCGCTTCCTCGCCACGACAAAAAGAATGAGCACGATGTGTCAGACACGAAGCCGTCTTCGGTCCCCGAGGAGCCTCAAGAACAGTTCCCTGAGAGATTATCTGAGTCTTCATTTCATTCATCCAGCGATGCACTTGGTTGGCTGGACACTTCGGAATCGGTTTTTGATAGAGCGCTTGAGACACGCCTTTGAGAAGCGCGCTAACGTGTTGATGTGTGGTTTTACCTAGTTGTGCAGGCAGTGCTGACTAGTGTTGCCCCAGGCAAAACCATAAAAAAAGTGTACCAGGCACACTCCTGATAACTTATTCATATTTATTTCTTTATTTTCTTTCTTTTCTTTTATCTTCTTTCTTTTCTTTTTATGTTTTCTATTGTTTTTGGTGTATCACATAGGCTTCTAGGCTTATATTCCACTGTTTATTTGCATGACATATACTGGCTACGCAGCCTAGAAATACTATCACTTTTCGATATAATGTATGGTCGCAAACCTATAACATCTATATCCCTATGTGCAGTCTTGGCATACAGCCTAACACTAACATATAAAACTTGTCCTTAATTTCTCTTGATCAACACTCACCGAGGTCCACTTTTCCAAGCTTCCCTTTCAACATGTTGCTCTCTAACAATCACTAGCATGATTCCTGTATTGACATCTGCCATCGACCAATCACGTGCACATATATGCCTGATTCTGGTACTCCTCCACCAATCATCAGGCAGATCATGATACTCTTGTATCGCCATTGCAGATCTTTTTTCGGGAATCCACCAGATCCTCAATATAATTATTGTCATTGCAGATCTTCTCTTGAAATCTGCCTTGTCATCAATTATTTCTTCCCCATTATTCGCGAATGTGTCATACAGCGGTGACCGGCATGCAACAAGGCCCTTGCAGCATGCGACCACCCGTCACCAGCATGCAACCTGGCATGCAACCAGGCGCGCAACCAGGCATGCAACCGGGCGCCTGCAGTATGCGACCACCCATCGGTAGCATGCAACCAGACATCTGTAGCATGCAACCAGGCATCGGAAGCATGCAACCTGGCATCTGTAGCATGCAACCTGGCATCTGTAGCATGCAACCAGACATCTGTAGCATGCAACTTGGCCTCTGTAGCATGCAACCTCTCATCAGAAGCATGCAACCATGCATCGGAAGCATGCAAGCAACCTGACATCTGTAGCATGCAGCCTGGCCTCTGTAGCATGCAACCAGACATTTGTAGCATGCAACCTGGCCTCTGTAGCATGCAACCTGGCCTCTGTAGCATGCAACCTGACATCTGTAGCATGCAACCGGGCATCTGTAGCATGCAACCAGGCATCCGTAGCATGCAACCTGGTCTCTGTAGCATGCAACCCTAGCATCTGTAGCATGCGACCAGGCATACGCAGTATGCAACCAGGCCTCTGCAGCATGCAACCACCCATTGGTAACATGCAACCAGGCCTCTGTAGCATGCAACGCCTCATCGGAAGCATGCAACCAGGCATCCGTAGCATGCAACCAAGCATCGGAAGCATGCAACCAGGCATCTGTATCATGCAACCACTCGTCGGCAGCATGCAACCAGATCTTTGTAGCATGCGACCCCTCTGCTCGTACCTCCCGGTACAACTCCTCCCCCCTCAAGAGCGGCCTATCTCCCGATGCCGCTCCCGGTGTCTTCAGGTATCAAGCTCCCCGAACCGAAGATGGTGATGGAAGAGATGACGCGGTAACGGAGCCGGTACGGGGTACACGGCGTGAGCATCTCGCGCCCCTGGTTGCTGTGAAGACGATGGTCCAAGCTGAGCAGTCTCAGGGTGCCCTCCGCTGGCCCATTTACATGCGCAAGGTGTCCGCGAGGTGCACTCCAGCAATGGAGTTGGTGGAGGTGAGCTAGTCCAGATACATGTTGGCTTACGGTATCGCTCTCCATACTTACAGTAGGTGCAAAAAAGAGGTTGTGGCAGTTTACGAACCACTGACCGCAACCGCAGTGCATTCGGGTATCTTCCTTCAGGATTTTCAAGAAACCAGTGCTTGGGCTTCAAGTACTCAATAGCATCCAGGGTGCATTTCACACTCTTGTCTGCTCCTTCCAGGTCTGGAGGACCTCCCGTAGTGCGCGCCTGACTGTACTGGGTGCATGGAGGGCTGGCCCAGATGACATCAAAGAATCCCGGTGGATACTGAGTGGGGTCCCAGTCCTCCATTGATGCGAGATGGTTGGGTTGCCAACGTGGGGCGTTGTCGAGCGTAACCACCGAGGCAGACGGGAAGCACTTTGCAAACTCCCTTTCCACCGATCCAGTTCCGCTGAACAACACCAAGATTCTCACTGGCCGGGTCTTCCGCTCTTCAAGGTCGGTGATCACCACTAGCTCTCCATTCCCCAAGGTTTCCACCCGCTCCCACGGCAGACAGAAGTCTTCCGGTGGAGAATCCACTTCCGGGACGTCACATGGGTGTTCCATTAGCTGGGATAAAGTGACGCCAAGATGAACGGGTTGTCGCTGTTGACGTTGCCGTCGGCCATGCTCAATAGACTTCAGCATGTCCGCCTGCATGCCTAATCGTTGTGCCTCGAACTCCTTGAGCTGCTGATTCTCCCCGCCTCTGCCCATCTTGTCTCTGGAGCGCCACTGGTCGTGAGCTGCCGAGTAGCCCGTCCAGCGTACCTTCCATTCCTCCACTGATTTACCCTTGACCATGCGTACACGATACGCCAGGATTTTGTCCACGTGAGCTTCCGCTTGCCCATCTACCATTACCGGGTCAGGTACGGGCAGTTGTGCTCGAGATGCAAACTCATCTATGCCGGAGACGTACGGCTTCAGGCGGTGCTGCGCAAACACGTCGTGAATGCGCCAGTGCGGCAGGAGGGCCAACCGATATGCTACCGGTGCCCCGCGGTCCGCCTCTGCCAGCTCCGCCTGCAAATCGCTGTAGAAGCACTCCACCACGGGTACAGGTCCATGCCGACGCTTACCGAGCTTTCGGCACAGCGCACGGTCCATCACCTTCTCCGTCAGATGACGAGCCTCGATCCATACCAGATCCCCCACTGCGTACTTATGTTGCTTGTGGCGCCGGTCGAACTGCTCCCGCTGGCGCTGCTGAGCCAACTCAAGGCGGCCACGCGCGTCTCGCGACTGCGACGAAAACTTCGCAGCCATCTCATGGGCGGTACCCACCCCCCCTTTCCGTCGCGCAGAGCCAGGGAGAGCTGCAGCTTCCAGGAAAAGGTCCAGTTGAGACATCGGGGACACCCCGTAGCATAGCTCAAAGGGCGTGAATCCGGTGACGTCACTGCGCGAGTCGTTGATAGCGAACTCCACGTTCGTCATGTAGAGGTCCCAGTCATCCGGATTGGCACCCACGAACGAGCGCAACATGTCCTCCACCACCCTGTTGGTGTGTTCCGCCTGTCCGTCCGAACGAGGGTTGTACGGAGTGGTAGAAGCCACACGTACTCCCATAAGTCTCATTAGCTCACGCCAGAACGAGTCCTGGAACCTGGGGTCACGGTCGCATACAATCTTCATGGGGGCTCCATGCTGCCTCCAGACTACGTCGAAGTAGATGCGGGCCACCGTTTGCGCAGAGCTGTCCCCAAAGTTCATGGGCATAAGGTGCACCATTTTGCTCAGCTTGCACGTGAAGGTGACAAAGGCGTCGTTTCCTTGGGCGGTGAGCGGCAGCCCTGTAACGAAGTCCACGCTCACATCCTGCCAGTTGCGTTGGGGAATAGCGTGCGGATTCAATAATCCATCGGGGTAGGATGCCCGGGGACGAACCGCTTGACATGTAGGGCATGAGGCCACCCATCCTGCCACGTCCTCGGAGGCATTCTTCCACCAGAACCTGCGGAGAACTCTCTCCAGGATCTTCTCCCGGCCAGTGTGGCCTGCAGTGGTGGAGTCGTGGGCATCTTTGAAGACTACCTCTCGCAAAGGAGAGTCCTCGCCGAGAACCAACTGGTACCGTCCTGCGGCTACACGCCATAGTACGTCCCCAACGATACGGAAATCTCTCGTGGCATGGTGCGGGGCCGCAAGGATTTCATCCCGCAGCTGCCGAAGAGGGCCGGCACGTGCATACTCATCGTGCAGGGACTCCAGGAATGTAACGTCTGTGGGGAGGCTCGTAGCATCGCGGGTCTTAGCAGCCTTACCCTGTCGCACTATAGGAGGCGCCACTCGGGGATGCCGTACTCTTGGCACCAGCTGTCGGGTAGGGGGAGCATGTACCACCAGCACGGGCCACGGAAGGTCGTGAAGTACACCGTCAGGAGTCTCGAACAGCTGTGTGGGTATTCCTCGTTCGTCATGGGTAGGTATCACTTCCACCAGCCTCATACCAGCCATCCTGAAGAGCCGCCTCCATTGAGGCATGCGGGCCTGGATGTCCGGTAGAAGGAACACTGCCGAGGTATGTGCGGGGTCTTGCCGCCATTCGTCTACATACTTACGCAACACCGCCTCGATGGAGATATGACTGCTGGAGTATGGGGGATTGCACCAGACGTGCTTTCCCCGCCACTGTTGTTGCAGACAATCAGTCCAGTAGGCGTCCACTTGACGGTTCCGTCCACCCAGGTCACAACACGCGTCGACGTCGAAGCTGCCGAATTGTCGTTGGAGGCGCTCAAAGACCTCCTTGCGCACCTTCCAGTCCTGCCGATCGGCTGGGGGCTTGGCGGCTCGACCAGACGGCCGAGCTGGCTGCTTAGGCCTTCGGGAATCCGTAGCAGGCCGTGTCGAGGTTTTCGGCGTGACGGAAGGAGTCGTCGTAGCAATGGGTTGTCGCAGCCGAGCACTACGACGCAATACCGGGGTGGTTCCCGGGGTGCTCGTTTCCTGCCGGTGCTTTCCAGATTCGGACATATCAGCGAAGTAGTCGGTGGGAGCTCGCAGCATTAGTTGTGCTTCAGGCTGCATGTTGCATGTTGCATGCTCAGCTGGGCGTGTTGCATGCTCAGCTGGGCAGGTTGCATGCTCAGCCGGGCGTGTTGCATGCTCAGCGAGGCAGGCTGCATGCTCAACTGGGCAGGTTGCATGCTCAGCCGGGCGTGTTGCATGCTCAGCGTGGCAGGTTGCATGCTTAGCCGAGCTGGTTGCATGCTCAACTGGGCAGGTTGCATGCTCAGCCGGGCGTGTTGCATGCTCAGCGAGGCAGGTTGCATGCTTAGCCGAGCTGGTTGCATGCTCCGCCGGGCGTGTTGCATGCTCAGCGAGGCAGATTGCATGCTTAGCCGAGCTGGTTGCATGCTCAGCGAGATAGGTTGCATGCTCAGCGGGGCGTGTTGCATGCTCAGCTGGGCAGGTTGCATGCTCAGCAAGGCATGCTGCATGCTCAGGCGAGCTGGTTGCATGCTCAAGCAAGCGGGTTGCATGCTTCGCCGGGCGGGTTGCATGCTCAGCAAGGCGTGTTGCATGCTCAAGCTGACCGGTTGCATGCTCAGGCGAGCTAGTTGCATGCCAGGGCGCGCTGCCAGCCTGGAGCAGGCTCCCCAGGGCCCGCTCCGCCACCTGAAGCGTCTCCACGCCATCCATCCATGACTCCATGGTGGCCACCCATCCTGGTATAGGGGGTGGCGGGTGGTCTTCAAAGATCTCATCGACATCCAGCACGGAGAGTGGGTCCTTGGGAAGGTCCGTCTCCGTGTCTACGACACCGGCCTCCTTGAGCCCTTCTCGCGGGTCCTTGGTCACGTAGTCAGGTCGGCGGGATAGCGCATCGGGGACCAGAAGGAGGGCTCCCTTGACGTACTCCATTCGTGGGACACCGACTTCCACCAGGTCCATGACTCCATGTACCACCGTGCTTGCCGTCGGCTAAGCTCTCGTCCCGGGGACATTAGCCATTCAGGGGGGCGATGGTCACCTTGTAACCGGAAGTCGGAGGAGAACAGGTAGTGCCTCCGGGTGACGGTGGTGCAATGGTGCAACGCGCAGAGCTCCCTTTCGCCGGTGTGGTAATTGTGCTCCGCTGCAGAAAACTGCCGACTATCGTAGGCTATCACCCTCATACCGTTTTCCGTATCTTGCATGAGTACGCCTCCCAAAGCAACTCCACTTGCGTCCGTTTGTACCAAAAACGGCGTTGACCCATCCGCGGCTGCCTTCATGTCAGGCAATGCCAATACTGGGGCTGAGGAGAGAGCGGTCTACAGCTCGTCGAAGGCCCATTGCTGGAGTTCTCCCCATTGCCACGGTACGTCGGTCTTGGTGAGCGAGGTCAAGGGTTGGGCAATCTCCGAGAACCGGTGCACAAACCGGCGGTAGTACCCCGCTAGTCCAAGGAACCGTCTGACGTGGGTTACCGTCTCCAGCTTCGGCCAGTCCTTGATGGAGGACACCTTGTCATGATGAGGTTGACAAATTCGACCATTTCCTGCACCTGACTTGGCGCCTGCTGCCCTCCCTTCCCAGCCGACAACCCGACATCATGAGAGGTAGAGGATCCAAGCGCAAGAGCTCGTCAAGAACTACGCGCATCGAACCGTTTAACACTCGGCAAACGATACATGTTATTTGGTTATTTGTACTCTTGCTGCACGAGTGTATGTCCTGCTTTTTTGCTGCCTATAGAATGTGATTTTCGGCGGTCTTGTAGTCTTGTACTGATAGGTATCGATGCCGCCGATGTATCGATATATCGATTGTAAGCTGCAATAATCAGTATCAATTGATATGGTTTGTGAACCTATCGAATCGATTGATATCAATGTCCGCCTATCGGAATCAATCAATTAGAAATTTGAATTATCGGAATCAATCGATTGGGCATCGGAAAAATCAGAATCGATCGATGCAAATTTCCAAATATCGAAAAACTATCGATACGGCTTGACACAACCGATACCGAGCCTTGGAATATTCACCTGCAAAATTACTTCTGGAGGTGACCTCGAGGTAACATGATGGAGGTGCTATGGAGATGACAGACCTGGAGATGGAGGTGCCACCTCCAAAAAAATCGTGAACATCTCATTAATCGCCTGTATCTCGCGATGTTGAGCTCTGACGGTTTTGTCCCAAACCGACTCCGCGCTAGCCATACCTTAATTTGTCTTGCAACTTTATATGTGTAGTGACGAATCGACCATCCCTTTAACGATAACGGAATCCTTCCATGAAAGAAGTCCCCACGGTGTCTCGGTGTGAACCACGCCGCCGCAACACGGTAGTTGTGTCAAGTCTCGTTCCGTCCGGGGAAAGCAAAGCATTTAACTTCTCAGCTAGCGCCTCTAATCCTTTAGTTCGCACGGATGCGATCGTCGGACACACGACTCAATATATGTAATAAACCCTAAACATGACATGACATGGCATGACATGACATGACATGGCATGACATGACACGACGTGACATGCCAATGCCAATGACAATGACAATGACAATGCCAATGACGATGCCAATGCTGATGACAATCAAGGCACCTAATCGGTTGGGAAAAGCTATATCGATCGATATCGATATTGAATCGGATAAAATCGATCGATTCCAATATATATGAGCGCAGTATCGATCGATTTCAATATTGCCTTTGAAAACTTCCCGATTATCGATCGAAAACGATATCGCCCTGTTTCAAATCGATCAATATTGATATTTTTATTTCCCTGATCGATCGATACCAATATCCAAGGTGTAAAAACCGATATATCGGTGTAATCGATTCAACCGATATTGATCTGCACAATGAGGCAGGTACCCGGATATGCACACAACACAAGCAAGAATTGGCTCCGCCACACAAAAACACGCTATATATTTGACTAATTACTTACGTACTAAGTTACTATTACATTGCCGCCATAAGTGTGTGCCGGATCGTGCCTTCCTGCAAACTATTGCGCAAGTCACCGTGCATGCTGCTCACAACCGAGAAAGCCCGCTCGATACCTGTTGTGGAAGCAGGAACGACCAGGAACCGACGTGCCATGCGAGCCAGGTTGGGAAGCTCAGAAAGGCGAGCCTTCCACCACACCATAAGATCTACATTTGGCTTGGCACGAGGGAAGGCAAAGTGTATTTCCTCAATTCATCCATCTCCAGTGACTCAGATTGAGCAGGAGGTGGTTTTGAGGCCTCACCCTCACCCCATCCAATTTTTTGGCACACCGCCAACCAACGAAAATCCTCGGCTCGGAGCTTGAACGATCGCTCGATGAAAGATAATTTGGATCCAAAACAATCTCCAATCGCATCACCCTAGAACATTACGTTGCAGGATCGATTTTCGATAAATTGCTAGAAACAGCTCAACAGGCAGTGGGGACCCGAGAGCCGACGGTCATGGGGAACGCAATTATTTCCCCCAACAGTCGCGGCGGAACCAGCCGCGTGCCCCGCGGATCCAGCGGGGTACCGACAACGGCAGATTGGGGGGAAAACAGAGCGTTCCTTAGTGTGTCACTCTTCGCCGCCTACGTGGCACTGTGGGGACTCAGTACTCTGTACCGCACCAGGATCGCCATCAAAAGCCAGAGTAGCTCAACGGCAGAGCGCTCGTCCGGTATGCGAGAGGTCACGGGCTCGATCCCGGCCTGGCTCACCTTTTTCGGGCTTCTGGTCTAGCGGTGTCACAGTTTCTGTTTCCCCATGAGACGGAACAAACGGATCACTAGACTCGTATAGAAGGACATAAATACCGAGTCTAGGTCACTAGCTGTACACCGAGAATGACACACTGGATATGACACCCGACTGTACGAACTAGTCAGGCTGTCATTTCAAGCACACCACCTCATTTGAGGTGCACAGCTTGTGACAACACACCACCCTAGCTACTAGAGTTTACTAAAAGAAATGTAAGATGTCAACTCTAGGAGCTAGCTACGGTCTCAAGATGTGGTTGAGTGCCAAAGCATAAATTACATGCTAGGATGAGCTGTGAGCAACGAGATAAAAATAATAATACGTCCCCGATCACAAATTCTCTTTGCCAGTAAGTGGCTGGGTAACGTATGCAAGATACCGCCGGTCTGCATGTTGGATTAGTAGGCAGCTAAAATTAAGAAAACCCTGCCGGTCGATGTAGCGTTGTCGTCTCCGCACTCTGAAAAAGGGATCTGCGCCCATGGATAACGTGCCATAAAAAAAACAAACGCTGCTCGCAAGTGGCTATCTAGGATAGTAATAAAATAAGTTGCCAAAATGAACATCCAATTCCAACTATACGACAAGTGGCTGGCTCTCAAGTAACGCCCCGCCGGTCAATGTAAAGAAATCAATAATCATCGGAGTAGTACTCGTCGTCAACATACTCGTCAAAATGCTCAGCGAACTCCTCTGACGCACCACCATACTCGTGAGAGTCGTAAGCCCCTGCGTCCCAGGCTGCCCACTCCTCTGGGGTGTAATCATCATCGTGCTCTTCTCCTTCAACGAAAGCTGCCTCCGGAAAATTATCGTTTTCGAAATGCTCTTCTGCGTGCTCTAGGAGAGGCGCTCCACAAGAGAATTATCTACATCATCGGAATAGGTTTGCGGTAAAAAGTCCTCCCCAAGTGGGGGCTCCAAAACTCCGCCATAATAAGAATGTGGTTGGGAACCTGTGCCCAACTCGAATTCCTGTTCCAGTCGATCGTCCGAAAAATGCGGAGCGGCCAAGTGGCCATAGTGCTCCTCCTCTACCTCACAACTGTCGCCAGAATCGTCGTAATACCCAAGTGGGTAGCCCGATTCATCTTCCTCTTCACTACTGTCAAAAGCATCAAACTGTCGCTGACCAGAAACCCATATAATCAGGCGTAGGATGGCGTGATGGTGCTAATCCCACGATCGGTATCGATCGATTCCGATATGTAGCAAACTGGTGATTGATCGATACTGATATATGTCACCTTATGATCGATCGATATCGATATTCCTCACGACCGTATCGATCGATACTGATGTTTCCGATATGTGTGCAAAATCATATCGATATCGATACCGATATTCCCGATATATCGATATATCGGAATATCGGCACAACCGATTAGGTGCCTTGATGACAATGGCAATGGCAATGGCAATGGTAATGGCAATCGCAATGGCCATGGCAATGCCAATGGCAATCGAATGGCAATCGAATGGCAATCGAATGGCGATGGCGATGGCGATGGCAATGGCAATGGCAATGGCAATGGCAATGGCATGGCATGACTCATGTACCTCTGCTCCTTATGATTTGGAACCGGGCCAAATTACCTTACTTACTTACTTACTTACCTTACCTTACTTAATCAGCAGCAAAGCGCGAATCCCAACGGGCGACACAGACGAACTTCCGATCTCACGATCGCCAGACGCTAACGATGACAGTGCCACTGCAGTCGCTTACATTTACCGCGACGCCACCCACGCGTTATGGCATGGCCTGTTGGGATGCAAAAAGCGAAGCACTGTCGCGCACATGATCCTACGGTCAGATGGCCTAGTGGAGATCTCTTTTTGAGATCGATCCGCCTAGTATGTCATGACATGACACCCGACCGCGAGCGTGAGCGCAAGAACATTCGTCATTTCAGTCACCAGCTCACACGCGACAGCGACAGGACAGGCGAGAGCGGGAAAGGGCGACACGCGACGGGTTTCTCGTTTCTGCTAATCTGCTGATCTGCTGCATCACATTTGAAAATCGAGAAAGCATCAGACTCGACTGAGACTCGACTGCGATATTTGATTTCTGTTCCACTTGATATTTAATTCCCTTCGAGCAGAGCAAAAAATTGCACGAATTCGCCCACGAAGGGCCTCTCGAAAGTAGGAAAGTAAGGGCTTTCTTCTACACTCATTACTTCTTAGGGTATGGCGGACGCAGATGAAGCTACAAGTGCTCTGATAGCCCAGCTCTTAGCCGAGGATGATCCTTATGGAGATAACCCCTATGGCAATATAGGTAGCGGCGAGCTGAACGCATTTCACTGTTTTACTCGAATCTGCTATGCCGCTGTCAAACACGTTCTGAAAGTCCATCTCACCTCTGTGTCTCTATGGGATCGCAGGTGGTGCCGATGACAGCGATAGTGATTACAGTGGGGGTCGAAAGCCCAAAAAGGCTAAGAAAGGTGAGAGTGAGGTGTCTCTTTACGTTTTTGTGAGGGATAAGTCAACCTTGAATCCCTCCAGAAACTTAGGACTTCAATTTTGACTCTGTAAAGTTGAAAAGAAGAAACCTGAGGCAAAAAGCTTAGAGACGTTCTGCCCACTTCCTCACCAGCTGTTCGATCGTGTCTTCCTGTGCTAGGAGCTGTTGTCATGCGCTCACTCTAGGTCTGTGCGCTGCGCCCTCCGCTTTGCGACACCTTTGTAAGCTGGGAAGGATCACGAAACCTCCATATTGCTGAGGTTAATGGCCATTGCGTGTCCCAGCACCCAAGGCGAAGGCGGCAAGCAAAGCGAGCAGCTCACGGGGTAAGCAGCCCGAAGACGAGAAGGAGAACGTGGAGGACGAGTTCACAGCCTCAGGTGCGGTCGACACAGTAGCACAAGCTGCACGCTACCCCCTATCACCTTGTTCAACCGCTGAAGTGATCACAACAGGTGGAGCAAGTTGTGTTTCCTGATACGTCGTCTGCATCTATGCAAAGCAAAGCGGGCAACGCTTTTTGCATAACGCTGAAGAAAGCTTGCTGATCCCTGCCAGTGAACGGGAAATGCGACGTCAGTCAGAACCAGTCAGCGCTTGCCCCACTTTTTCAGCTGCGTCTGGAGAACTGAAGCTGCCGACTGTACCCGCTATTAAATTCCGCTCTCAAGCGCACCCGTGCCGCTGACGTGCACTAACTAAAATCACCGCAAAGTTCTATGCCAAGACCTAATAACTCATCATCGCGCACGTCTGTTGCTTAAACTAGTGTTCAGTGTCTCTCACTAGAAAGGTGGAGAACTATCTTCTGAGCGATCCGCAGCAAATTCGTGCTGTCGCTCTCTCATGCGCGCTCTCTTTGTGACGTCCACCCGTCTATGACTCGCCTTTTACCGGTCTCCTCTGTACGGCCGACGGGGCCCGCCTCTTGCCGCTGTGCACTGTGACGGTGCTCGCTGAAGACTAGTCACCTCCTAATGTGGGAACGTGCACTTACAAATCGTTCCTGGTTACAGGGCGGCGCAAGCGGAAGGATACGGGCAAAAAGCGGGAGGGCGGGTGCGCGCCCCGCAGAGGTCCCCCGTATCGCCTTGCACCGCGGCCCCTGTGAGCCAAGGGCGGCCACGTGTGTGGTGTCTCCATCCGGTGACTCGGATACCGCTGCGGGCTGTCCTAGAGGACTGGGTTGAACTGCCCCAGGCTGCGTTTGATACAGACCCATGCCCCAGGCTGCAACGCTTACAGACCCATACTGCGTCGATGACAGCACCAGGCTGCCTTAAATACCGACCCAGGCTGCGTTAAATTCCGAAACAGGCTACGTTGAATACCGACCCAGGCTGTGTTGATGACAGACTCAGGTTACGACGCTTACAGACCCAGGCTGTATTGATGACAGACCCACGCTGTGTTGATGAGAGACCCAGGCTACAAAAGTTACCGACCCAAGCTGCGTAGAATACAGACCCAAGCTGCGTTCATTACCGACGAAGGCTGTGTATTCTGCACAGTATTCTGAAGTCTTGTGGAAACTTCACCCTGATGTGAAACGGCAACGCGTTGGGTGGACCGATTGTGGGGCGCCGCGTGCCATCCACAGGCCGAGGGCGTGGACCGCAGAGGAGGAGCGGCTCTTTCTGGAGGCCTTGGAGCTGTATGGCCGTGAATGGAAAAAGGTTCTCTCCGCCCTTCTCCTGAGCTCGTCCTGGGAGGACACGCCTCGAGCTCTGTGTAAACACTCAAGCGGGCACTCAAGCGGTTGAGAGTCCGCCCAAAGGAGCGCAGGCGCAGGCGTGCTCGTGCCCGAGCGCTGCCAGCCCCTCACTAGGATGCTGGGGCCTCTTGCGTGCAGGCTGCAGCCCATGTAGGCACCCGTGATGCGAAGGCTTTCACGAGCCATGCCCAAAAATACTTCATCAAGTGCTGTTTGCAAGGCAAACCTCTCATGCCTAAGGTGCGTGCAGTGCTTCCCACCCACCAGCTGTCTTCGTGTGTTGCCCTCCCCCATATTTGCCTTCTCCCGACGTCCTCCTCCTCCTATGATACCACTCCCAGCCCACTCGCTGGTCGGACTCCCTTGAGGGCTCTGTGGCTGCTTCATCGTGGACATGGCTTGTACTTGGCGCTGATTGCGGCGCGGGCAATTGGTGCTCCGTCGGCCTCGACAGGTGGCGGAGAGCGGCGAAGGATACACCTTGTCAGGCAAGCCGTTGGATCCATTTTCTGCTGCTGCTCGGGCGTACGGCTTCAAGCCCGACACTTTACAGGTGCCCGGCAGTGTCCTGGAAGGGCAACCTTCTGCCCGGCGGCAGCCATGCCAGACAGGCCTTCCCTTGGGCCGTATAGCATTGTACCCGCTGGAGGCATGCTGCGGGGCGCATGCTTCCGCAACCGTTGATGTTGAGAGCGAGCAGCTTTCTCACCATCAAGTGACTGCCCCCCTGCAGCCCAAGCACCGCCTTCTGCAACCAGGCGAGCGGTGCACGGAATATGAGAGCGCCCTGCCCCACCCAGCAGGGGGCAGGTTCATTGGCTCGTTGGCAGAGTGAATGCAGGAGAGTGCATGCATCAGTGAGCCTTGTGTGCAACCTGGAGCGGCTCGGGCGTTGGGGAGACGTGGCGCATAGAGAAAATGTGATGAAGGAAGGTGTGAGAAATTTGCTGTATGTGGAGAGCATTTATGAAGTAAGAGCGTCTCAGGCATTGACAGGACGCAGCACACACCTCAGGCATTGACAGGGCGTAGCACACACCTCAGGCATTGACAGGGCGTAGCACACACCTCAGACATTGACAGGGCGTAGCACACACCT
>LGRX02034391.1:0-32514 GCA_001247695.2 Cymbomonas tetramitiformis | reverse complement strand
TTTTCCATTTTTCACTTTTTTTCAATGAATCTTAACGAAAAAAAAACTTAGGTTTCGTTTCGCAGGGGGAGGGGCTACCGGGAATGGGAATGGGAACTTCCATATAGAACACATGAAAAATAGAAAACGGGAATTCCCAGTGGGAATTTTATATATACATATTTATATATTATTTTTTTTGTTTGAAAACTATCCCCCCCCCTGTGTGAAACGAAACCTACGGTGAAGTATTTCAAACTTAAGTACGAGAATTCTCGTTTCAGAAACGGGAATTTAATATTTGTTTTAATGAATTTTAAATCAACAATTCAATGATGACGGGGACACCTCAGAATTCCCGGAAGTCTCGCTTTATGGTGACGGGAACACGCAAAATTCCCGTTCGACTCGTAAGTATGGCATTCCCATCGGGAATTCCCGTTTTCCCGGGAAATTCCCGGCGGGACTGGCCATTAATGTTAGTAGAACTTCATTTTATATATCTACAATGCTAGGTTAAAGTGGCATATCATTTAGATGGTGGTAACATCATTCGTAAAGGCATGCATGCATCAGTGATAAGAAAAACACTTAGAGCGCATACTAACAAACACTAGCCTGAACCAGAACGGATCAGCAAAAACATGCAAGGGGTAAAATAATCCAAGTTCATTACAGAATAATACAGGATTATTACGAACGCATAGCACAATCGGTGTTCATAGTTCATGTGACAAACACAAATGTATGGATATTTAGTCGCTGGTTACGCGGGGGCTGGTTGCCACGCAAGAAAGATACTAGTTTAGTCGTTTTTGCGCGAATACACCCAATCCCCCAACTTGGGGCTCTACCTCTAGTTGCACAAAATAGCTGTCGAAATATGATTAGAGTAGTGTACTTTTTGTCCAATCAAATTCGTATATCTCGCAGATGCGGGATCACTTAGTCGCCGATTTTTTAATCAAAGACAAAAACACAACCGAGGCAGAAAACCCCATACACAGGCACATCAGCATATCGGCAAGAAACACAAGCCATTGACGAATGAACATTATACACTTCTACCACATTGTTAACATATGTTTAAGTATACTATTCTTATCGAAAAGTAGTCGAAAATCTAACCCTCGGGAGGTTGCAATCCTAAGTACTCGAAATCAAAGTGGAATCAAGATAACATTCTCGTAGTCGCCGTGGTTTCAATTGCCGCGACAGGTAACGTTGACGGTAACGTTGACGGTAACGTTACGGCTGAACCTGTCGGAATTTGAACCGAAAGGCAAGGTCGTTTCGAAACACACATCGAAAATACCCCAACGTGCATTTATTGCCTTCCGCATTCCTGCACATATAACATTCATTGTAGTTCCTCCACAACATTCGAACAGTCATACCATGAGGAAGATAGTCAAAATTCCTCATTCTCATTCTGGGGGCAGTAGGGCATGTTGCATACATTCCAAGAACATAGGCAACAATACATTCTCGCTTGGATGGCATGGTTGGATGAGGTGGCAGGTAATAAAAGTAAAGTGTCAAGCTGAAAAGTGAGTTGTGAGGACAAGGTAGGTGCTTAAATATCTCAGTAGTGTGGCCGTCGTGATTTCAGTTGGCCTATCAAATGACCTCTTTCAGGTGGGTCGGATCGAAGGCCCGCATGTCACAAACATAGCATGTCACAACATTGGAAATGTGAAACGTCGATAATAATTTCATTCAAAATATGTTCGAATACAATCACATTTAACGGTGTTCCAACGATAAGTCAATTTGCTCAATGACAAAGCTATATGCTGTCGCTATATAGCATCAATTCATCCGACGGAACTTGACCCAAGAGCTAAACTTCTCTCTGAACACACGACAAAAAAGGCTGAGTGAGCATTCCATGCCTTCGCCGCCGACGCATTGTGTATTGTAGTTCTCCCACAACTTTTGGATAGTCATACCCGGCGGAAGAAGAACTGTACTGCTGCACGGGTAAAACTCCCCGTGATTTTTGTCAAACTGGTCGATGTACGTGAAAACAGACTGCCGCTTGGATGGCATGACTATGGTAGAAGTAGAAGGAGGTGCGTCGCTGACGGCAAAAAGGGGCAAATGAGTAGTTTAGGCAAGAAATAGAGCTTATGATCTTGGAAAGTCTTGGACCTGCCGAATTATTAGCCTATCAGATACCCGGTACTAGTCCGCTCGGATCGAAGGATACGTACCTACACGTACATATATACTATTACTTTGCAACGAAGGCGTGTCTGCGAAGTCCATGATTATCCTGTCTGCATTGTCAATCATTCTATGAAAGCAACCTCTGAAGTATGATTTCCGGGCACCTTAACTTGCAGATGCAAATCATCAACCGACCAAACGGAGTGAAACGGTAAAATGGATAAGAATATACAAAATCTGGAGCGTGTAAGTTGGAGTATACAAACTCCATCCTTGCTGTATACTTCTGAAAGTGAGGGGTTTTGAAAATTGTGATGGCGTCCTGCATTTCAATGCGCACCGAGGTAACGATTTGCCCGCCAGATATCTGCTGTCTCACGATGGGGCGACCCTTTGGAATTCCTGCAAAACATGCGACGCATTGGATTTCCCAAAAGTATAGAAACTGCAGGTAGTCCCCATAGGACCAAGCACTCATTGAATTCCGTTCTGCTGGATGCCGCGTATCCCCCGGGTACTTAAACAAAGGTCGGCATCTTGCATATGGCTGTCCTAATATATGACCCCTTGCAAAACGACAGAAAAACTTATGCCGTGCGTAATCAGCTTTCTGACAAGTTTGGGGGGCTTAGTTTGCAGTAATTCGCAAGATAGCAGCCGGTACACGTTGCAAGTTGTGAACGATCTTGAAGCCCGCAGTGCAGGCAAACTGGGTACAAAAATTTCATCCGTAAAGGCAGATTATCATGCACGCTTGCGTCATATATTTGAAATTGTATCGTATGGTCCTCTTCCATCGATTTCTTGAGCGCTAGTTCTGAGCGAGGGCGAGGACTCTTCAGGGAACCATAGTAACCGACGTTTTTATCTGGATTTTCCTTCCGCGAAGTTGTAGCAAGTATTGTCATTGGAATTGATTGAACTGAGATGGATGTGAATAAAGGTGCGTCGATGAAGTGTCGAGCGGGAAAATGAAGTTGGAAGAGAGGGGAATAGGTTTCATACCTCAATGGTGCACTAGTCGTCGTGGTACCGCTCAACTTCATTTAACCAATATAATCAGGCAATCACAATGAAAGCGGAGGCATGTCACCCGCCCCATAAATGACATCGGTTCCACAACAACATATGTCGCCAATACTTTTGGAGAATATACTTTATTTACAATTGTCATATCAAGATATACCATACGTGTTTCATCAGCGTACTTCTGCACTGAGACAATAGGTTATTAAGACTATCAACAAATATTGACCTAGGTGCTGGCACCATGTCCTAGCAGGGAAATCATCATTGCCTAGCGAGCTTTACCGTCTACGTCTCTTGGTCCGGCTTTCCGCCTTCTGCCGCTTGCCGCTTAGGTATATGCCCCGCCGCGGCGGCTGCAGCGGCCTTGGCGGCCTTGTCGGCCTCGGCCTTCTGTTTCTTGGCGGCCTTGGCGGCCTCGGCCTCCCGTTTTATGGCGGCCTTGGCGGCCTCGGCCTTCTGTTTCTTGGCGGCCTTGTCGGCATCCTCCTGTTTCTTGGCGGCCTTGACGGCCTCGGCCTGCTGCTGCTTGGCGGCCTTGTCGGCCTCGGCGGCCTCGGACTGCTGTTTCTTGGCGGCCTTGGCGGCCTCGGCCTCCTGCTGCTTGGCGGCCTTGGCGGCCTCGGCCTCCTGCTGCTTGGCGGCCTTGGCGGCCTCGGCCTCCTGCTGCTTGGCGGCCTTTTCCGTTTCCCTCATAATTTCGACCGCCGTCTTCTTCTCCCGCTCCTTCTCGACTTTCTCTTGCTCTTTACGATGTGCCTCTCTCTGCCTTTTCACCTCGTCGTATTCCTGCTTGCTCAACTCTTCGTCGGCCAAAGAAAAAAATCCATCAGGAAACCTAATGCGCTCTTTCGCTGAGTCGACCATACCTTGCTCCCTGCATCCAAGACACCAGCACTTGTTAAAACCGATATACAAAGTATTTTTCAAAAAATGGATGTAGACATGAATGCTTACCTATCGAAAGCGACGGGACCCAATCGCAACATGTTGGCGGCTACCGAAGTGGTCCCCGAACCGCAGCAGGCTGTGTTGATTGCTCCCGAATCCGAGAAGACTGCCCGGACGGAATACCCGTTTCGTATCGCTCTTGGAAGGAACCGATGATGGTCGAGATATCTGTACCTTTGTGAGGTACAAGAGCAGCTGCTAAATGAGAAAGGTGAGAAATGTTTGTTGATGTGATTGCGCGCGCAACCTGCTTTTAACATCACAGCGTTTTATGTCAATCTAATACCTCTTTTATCTGCTTTCTGGCGCAGGAGAAGAATGTTTGCGGTGGTTGACTTGTGGTACATTTAAGCTCACGAGCGCCTCCCAAAAGGAGGCCCAGAATGCAGACTCCCGGCTTTCGAAGGAGAAGATATCGAAAGCTGAAAGTTTCCGGCTGCATCAACGTACCAAGCATGTGGCGCCATATACACCAAGCGAAGTATTAGTGGCATGGGACTGGGACACGGAAGAGGAGCGCCGAAAGATCAATGCAAGCACACAGCGATGGATCCCGGGTGAGCAATATGACTTGTTGGTCAAACGAGTCATCGCCAGCGACATGTCAAAGAGCTTTGAGCCACCCCAGCATAGAACTCCCAAACTCTTACTGCGCGACGCAATCATGCCATTAGAGGATGAAGAGGATAAAGAGAACGCGGAGGCTGAAGAGGGTGAGAGTTCGGACGCGGAAGCCTCTTTGTCGTCCTTGTCCGATGATGACGACCATATGTGTGAATAACTCGATCAGTCCGATGAACTTGTATATATGAGTTGTCAAACAATGGTATATATTGTGAATATCTAATGTTGAACTATCGCACAACATTCCTATGATCGATTCTGCGGTTCGCGACTGCATCGTGACACATTCCGGTTCGCGACGCGGCTGGACTGGCATTCTGTCAGGACTGTAAAGGGACAATATCGCGATACCTTCGGGAAGCTGGTATCTGAACGGGTCGAGCCTCCAAAATCCAGCGTGGCTGCAAACGTGGCTTCAAAGGACCCTCCGATCGAACTGCATGCTACGGTCAATTTTACTTTTAGAGATATTATATGTTAAGTACGAGACCTTATATACTGAAATATTTCTCTTGCTTGGATATTACTGGCGGTAAGAGGCCGGAGATATCGGATGTCGAACCATGTCGCCGATGTGGCGCTATAGCATTCACATCTTGGATACATTACGTGATACAATAGTCCGAAGAAATTCGGTGCTGGAAAACCGATCATCTGAACCGTTCGCTGAAAATGTAGTAATATCTTTATTAAATCGTGCGCACCCGCAAAAAGGTTTACGCCACATTTCTTGGGTGGCATATGACTGCTTTCTCGGGATTTGCGTTTATATTTTTTGTTGAGAGAATCTTCAAGGGAGACGACAGACGCATCCGTGATACTCGTACAGTTGAACAGTACAAACGCTTCCAATTTCCCCACTGACGTTCCTCGGAAGCGAGAAACTCGTCCACTGCCGTTCGTTTTTCGATCCAGCGGACACCGTGCGGTTTCCATCGGGCGTTTAAGTATGTGAAAACTGCTTTCCGTTCGCCAGCGGCAATACCCCTCGCTCTTTTAAAAATCATTACATTAGGAAAACATTTTTTCGGATAATAGATGTTTAGATAACACGATAGGCTATTCTTTGAGCTCTTGATCAAGTTCGCATGTGCCCGTTTTGGCTCAGTTTGCAGGCATGACTGCAAACTGAGCCGATGCCTTGAGCGCGCGCGACACTCAAGGGTCATCTTTGATCGCAAGCGGTCTCAAAGATACTGGGACGTAAGCCTTGTGCTTCAGGAAATATTTTAAATAAGATATGAGTATCAAGAATCTGAAGTTTCAGTTGTTGGGTCGAACGCATTACTCTAAACTGTCCTTGTGTTGTGGGTTTTGTATTCAAACCCAAACCCAAACCCAAGATGAGTGAAATAAATCGGCAGTTCCGGTGCGCGTAAGCTTATGAAACTCTTCAGATATATTCGCAATAGTCCTGGTAATATGATATTAGAAGCACGCCCTCTGATGTTAAGTACTGATTTAGTGATCTCAATTCTTCTTTCGGGAGAAAAATTTGTTCAAACCCTACCATGTTTAATAAATTCTAAACAGCCGAGGGGTTGCCGACCGTTTTAGCCTATGAAACTTCGTAAGTAGTTTCGAGAGACTCTAATAACTAACATATATCTGGCACAAAGGCAGCGGGTTGGGTCTGAATACATTCAAACCTGTATTTAAACCCGGCGGTTTGGCTATCGCGGTTGTTCATCATACGCGTTTCCGATAAAGCGAACCGCTGCCCTTCTAAAAGTCTACATGACTTTAATATGCATACGTGATATGAAATATGTGCAGATGCTGTGCATATTATGGCCTCGCAGGGCGTGCGTGGAGTCCTCTGACTCGATTTCCCATACCCCATGACCCCCTCTCGCTAAACGTGCAGCAGTTCCTAATTTCTGCACGGATCTTGCCCATGAAGAAAAAAATATGTTGTTCCCAACACACCTTAGAATCATAATGCACAGTTTTATTGCGTTCGGCATACCGCAATATACCGAAAACAATAGCCGCTGCACGCTGACTCACGGGGTGGGAGGAGAACGAACATATTGAAAAACATTCACTCAGTATTTCGACTTAGTTCCCACGCATGCAGATCTTTTCCGACCGCAACTGTGACGTGAGGTACGACACGTCATCATTTTTGGAGATGAGGTTGACAATATAATTTTGGTTTCGACTGATGACGCGTACTTTACATCGCAGACATTGCATTGGCTAAATTTTATGAACGATGATTTCATTGGTTCAGTACGGTTGACCTGGCATGTTCCCCGCCCCCTTCCTGAAGCGTATCGCGATACTGACGGGAAACTAAAGGGGTCAACATCTCCGTAAGATTCTGCAAAACTTGGTCATTTGACGTGAAAGGACTCGTGAAGAGCTGAGATTCGCATCGAAGCCCTTCCTTGACATGTCGCGTCATGTCGCGATACTAGAATCGATCATAGGAATGATGTGCGTTGTATTACCACGTTTGATTTCCTTGCACTCATTGTATGACTCATGCTATGCCTATACGCTGTATTTGTGCTTCGCATTCTTTCTATCATGATGGGAGTATAAAGCTCGCTTTCACAACCATTCCATTTATTTCCGATTTTCGATCGCAACCAACGCAGCACCTGCAAGTTTCAAACAGTATGACCAGTGAACACGCACGCCCATCAACATCGGACCTCTGCCTCATTTGCTCATTAGACCATGCCGACTTCCTTCGAACGATCTCGGAAATCCCAGGCATGCAAGTTTACAAACGAGAAAGAAGCACCGCGTGCATGTGTTGCATTCCGCAGAATGATGAACTGTGTTGTCCGCGCACGGTTAAAATCGCGCATCAACTAACACGCCCGTCAACATCGAACCTCTGCCTCATTTGTTCATTAGACCATGCCGACTTCCTGCGAACGATCTCGGAAATCCAAGCCATGCAAGTTTACAAACGAGAAAGAAGCAGCGCGTGCATGTGTCGCTTTCCGAAGAATGATGATGAAGTGAAAAAGACAAACAACTCCGGTAAGTATGATGCCGCTCCGTATTTGCCGGTGCTTGTTGTACAAGACCCCCCCATATTTCACGAGAAAGATGCGGATGGTCTGTGGGCAAACGCAGCAGAAGTAGAGCAGCCAATAACGATGTCAACGAACGACAAGCTGGAGCCACAAGCCCAACCCAAAGGGGAACCTGCCGTAGGCGGAGATGAAGGTTTGCACCCTAAAAAACGAATAGCATCGTTGTATCCTGCGTGTATGACTTAACGAATCCACTTGTTTATCGTAGTTCTTGTATCATGGTAGTCGATTGTTTTGACCACCCTTGGTCTGTAGTAGGTTATTCCTCCCTTCAATATATTTCTCGGACGCCCATATTTTTGTGGGAATCCATCGATCATAGATTTAACACGTGTGATGTACGGGTGCACGCTTCGGTTGCAGCCGGCGCCGTACTGAGGCCACTGACATTTGAATTGAGATATGGAGAGTACAATGATGTCGGTGAATGGATTGATTACGACTTCGAACCCTCTCATGGGTACGGAAGTAGCGATAATGGCAGCCACTTTGAATACTAGGCAAGCCTCATCCCCTCAAATCCTTTCGGGAAATCATCGATGGTCAACAGGTCAACATTCCAACGACAATATGATTTTACAATCGCACGAGCGCACATTTGCGAGCTCAGATTGTTCGGACGCCCAAGGAATCCTTGGGAACGCGTATCACACGGATGGAACAAACACCACATGTCTGCATGGTCATATAAAACTTGCTTTCACGGCATCCCTGTTCACTTTTTGCTTGCGCTCACCATCCACCCACCTCCTACCAACATTCCAAGAACATGGACGCTCAGCGAATCAACCTGACGGTCGATCCGAAACATGTTTTTTTTTATTGTTCTGCCCTTCATCCGTGCGAGGTACGATAGGAGAAGGCAAGCGCAAAGGGATTCAGTTGCTAGAATGAGAAACGGCGAATGCCCAGAGTGTATGAGGAAGTATTTTGACCTTTGGGAGGACAAGACTCGGAGGAACCGTTTATGGAATAGACATTTTGATGAGAGGCACGACCCCGTGTGGCGTCGAGCCTTGGAGTCAGAACCAATCCGTCCCCGTTTTTGTCTGACACGCCTTGGCCGCCATCTGTTGAAACTGCAGAGTCACCCGAATTTTCACCCCGACAATCTCGATTAATGGCCAGGTATATGTCTTTCTTGGGCAGGATTGCCTTGCTATCATCCTAGCCACAAATTCTAATCCGCCTGTGCATTCTGTGTGCCCGCAGATGATGACACCAAGCTCCTCGCACACACATTGCGGTGCATTGGCTACTTTGAAGAGGCGCATGTAGAATAATAACAATAAGAATAACACATAGTCTTCGATATGCAACGAGGTTGTGTCATTGTGAGATGACCTTTTGACAATAGTAGGGTGAGATTTGTACTTTTTATGTAACATGTCTTACGTTGGTATGTAAAATGTCACGCATTATAAAGCCTGCCTATCTCTTCATCAGCATTCATTTCTCGCTTTCGCTCACGATAGACCCCACCTCCTACCAGTGAGCGCCACACCCAGATGCCAGACTACTACATTGTCCTTTTCCGTTTTGTGCTTCCCGCCATCCGGGAAAGACGCCGTTCCCGCGAGGAATGCTTTTTGCACGCATGGGTAGAAGAAAGATTTCTGTGGGCCCTTGAAACACGAGTACGCATTACATGCCCCGATATCCCTGGCACATTTACCTCAGAAATTATTGTGTTTCCTGTGACACTTGCGCGGTTTTTTTTTCATCCTCGGAGAATTGTGAACGACGACGTCGGCGGCTTAAGAGTCAATGAGGCGTCCTACTTTACTCGGACTAGTTGGATTTCCGGTATGAATTTTTATCGCAGTATAAACGAACTCCACCGACGATGGTTATATGATCACCATTGGGCCTGGTGCAACGGTTGGTTTCGCAACCTCCTTGACTATGACGCTGATGGTAACGAATTCGTCTATGATCGTGTATACGACCGGCCCTGTTGCGATGATTGCGGAAGGTCAGATTCACTTGTTATGCGAGTGACTTACCCACATCGATACATATGTGTCGACCGCGCGAGTTGCGAGTTCTAGCAGGATACCGATGATACCGAAATCCCAGAGTTGCTGTCCTCCGACTCCGACTAAGGTATAAATAAAGCTCAATACCTCTTACACAGCCTTCATTTCTTGCTTTCGCTCACCATCGTGCCACCCCTGCCACCTCCTGTTTGGACTCGCGGGCACTCTTGGTTACATATGAGGGTCAACATTGCATACGGCGGCATTTTTCATGATAAAGTTATTTCACCCTGAACAACGCCACGTAATACTCTTGACCATGCAATCCTTGTCGCGGTGGGCGCATTCATTCAAGTATCATTGTCACACGAGGAAGCCAAAATTGGATATGTAATTGATAAACCTTAATTGACAAAAACCCCCTATGTAACCATGAATAAGCCAATATTTTGGCTGGTAACCCCGAATTACTTTGAAGATTAAATCCGGTCATCCGAGGTTGCTGCAGTTGAACCTATCCCCTCATACTCGTGAATGGCGACCCTAAATAACTAACTAAGTATTGAAAAAGAACGTCGCGCGCAATGCTGTTGTCAATTTAATTACACTCTGGCTTACTACAAAGCGACTGGCATGCACCAAGCAACAGAAGCATCCGATATTACACGGACCGCGACTTACATGTACACCGGGTGATAGCACCGGCACACATACGCGACGCTTTACCCGGCGCGGGCGGGGCATGCAAGGCTGCAATGACGATTTACGGACGCGAAGTTGTATGGCACTGAGATGAATGTAAGCGTACAATAATGTACGCAACGCAACGTTGTTATCAATCGATATCAATGCACCGAAAATTTTCACAGCAATTTGAATGGGTAAATTTGCATACAAAATGTTTGTGCGAGTTAATGCTAGATATCACATATTTTTCAAGGCACCGTGTTTGAATATTATGACCCATAAGATTATACGGCCTTATGATATTACCAGTAATATTAAGACTACATGTAGCTGGCATGACTGTCAGATTCACCATATGCGCCTGGATATACATATGGATTGATATCACCATCGTCCAACATACCGGTTCCTTCCAAAAGCCTGTCAAAATACCGCTTCCTCCTCCTCCTCCGCCAACACCAACACAAAACGGTTGCAACAGTAGCAAGCAAACCTGCTATACTCCCACCAATTTCGAGTGGGGTCAATCTCCCAAGTGTACTATGAGAATATGGAGCACTTGGAGGATGTGCAGGTACAGGAGGTGGAGAAGGTTGTGGGGGAGAAGGTGGGGGGTGAGGAGGAGGTGAAGGAGGGAATGGCCGGAGAGGGTGGGAGGGAGGAAGAGGAAGGTGGGGGTGGCACGTAAGGTGGGGGGTGAGAATGGAGGAGCGGGAGGGGAGAGCGGATACGGTGGCAATGGCGGCTGTGGTGGAGAGGTGGGACAGTGATACCACGAGACTACGAGGTACCACGAGATTGACACAAGCACACATAGATGGAGCAAGAACGCAGCAAGAGTTGTGATTCTCACTGGGTCCCTTTGTTCCCGTACGATCCCCCGGCCACTCTCTCCGCGCCTTTGGGCAGTCCTAGCACTCAGACCGGCGCCTACCATAGCAAAGGCGATGTTTCCAACTGCAAATATGATGCTTAACCAATACCACCTGGCAGAGCTGTCTGAGTCTGCAACGTGTGACATCTCCACGTCATCGGCCGTGTTTGTCAGCACGATCACGTCCACCACAAACCCCGGAATGCCGATGTAGAAGAGCTTGAAACACAAATCGTGCACTTCCCACTGTGCTAGATCGTTGTCAACAAAGTAGGCGGTGATGGTATCCAAACCAGGCACGTGCGCGAAGATTTGTTGGAATTGGTTAACGTCCGGAAACTCAGGAAAGCGTGGCGCTGCAAATACGAAAGGCCCAAAGATCCAGACTAAGTATAACGATGGAATCGCCGGAATGAGACTGGAACCGGCGAATGAGACTCAAATGAGACAGGGTATTTTTTTTGCGGAATTTTGGTTCCAGGGGCCATATAGATGTGGTATCCATGATAAAAAACGAACTTTGTTAAGAAATTTTGATTTTACAGCCGAAAAACAGCCAAAAACACTCCACGAAGGCTGAAAAGTTGGGATATCTGAATTTTGTTTAAAAGACAAGATTATTGCGATACTCACATATTTTGAAGTTGAAAATATGATATAATAACAAGGTAAGTTGAAAATTTATGAAAAGACCATGCATACTCCTTGTTTAGAATGTTTATTGGGGTATTTTTGTGTCACGTGAAGCCGCGACACACTGAAAATAAGTGAAAATTGACTATAACACGGGATAACGGTGTTGTAGGCTCAAACTTATCTTAATAAAGAATGTTCAAAACAGAAGACATAAAAAAACTTCATAGGGCAATGCTCCACAGCTGCGGGATGGCTCATTTTTAGCCAGTTCAGCTGAAATGGCTTAGGGTTTGAAGCGGGAGTGCAAGTCATGCCTTGAACTGTGATGAATGATGAAAATGCAAAGTATCCCTACTGTTCACAAGTTTCAAATATGGTCAAGAACCAAAAAAACACCACCAACAATACGTGGGATTGAAGCATATTCGCAATTACTATTTACACGCACGAGCATTACTCAGGGTTTGAGTGCAGGCTAGCCTAAGAGATGGGCGCTGGTACTTCCCCCATAAGAGCGCTGTACATCCGCACCACCGCCTGTGCATACAGTGCGTCGGCGGTGCTGCCCGACTCCCCCTGGAAGGAAGCAAGGTCTTTAAGCTCCTCCAACCTGATGCTTGCCTCGAGGGCGGCGATTGTGCTCTGCTCCTTCAAAGCAATGACGAGCTTCTGTGCCTCTACCCCGGCCGCTCTTTGCCTGTCAGGTACCAGCCTTGGCTGTCCCACAGGCACTCCTGGTGTACCTTGGGCGTCCAACGCCACGGGCATCGGCTGCTGCGATGAGCCCTGAAGACCTCGGAGAGGGCCAGCTTGGCCTCCGGGCATCAAAGCCTGCGAAAGCCCCATTAGAGATGGTCAGTAGTGTGCCAGGTTTCGGAACTGCGAGGGACATATATATAAAAAAAACAATACAAAACTTTATATTCTAAAGAAGAAGGAAACCTTACCGAGATGAGCTGCATGGCGATCTCCTGGGTGTACTTCTCGCTGTTCCTATGGTTTTCCCGTTCGATGGCCATCTGCTCCTTCAGATCCTGGACGGCTTTCTGTGACTGTTCGCTGATGGCGTTTTTGAACGTGTCCATCGTCTTGTTGGAAGCCTCGGAGAGTTGCTGCTGAGCAACGACGTGTTTGTCCGTCAGCTGCACCTGATGCTGCAGGTGCTTGTTCTCAATGGCATCTTGCCTTTGCAACAGCGCTGCTTGGAGCTCCTTGGCCTCCTGGTTGCGTTCGTCCTGGTCTTTGCGCAATTCCTGCTCCCGAAGCCTTGCTTGCTTCCCCTGCTCCTCCAAGGCCTTCTTACTCTCCAACTTCGACTCCTCCAGAGCCTTCTGAAGGCGCTCGTTTTCCTTGGCAAGGTTGGCAACCTCAATCTGGGACTGGTCACGAGCACGTTTCAACTCTTCAAGGTTTTGTCTGTCGGCGTCGGAGTCGGTGTTCCTGGCAGTAGCGTTCCGCACGCTTTCGGACGTCAGCCTCAAGAACAGGTCCGCCATGTACTTCTTCATCTTGGCGTCCTGTGAGCATGTGCAGGTTTGTCAGTCAACAGTCTGGTCAAAACTTAATCAATACACCAAAATAGGGAAAAGGGGGCCATAAGTACCATGTCCTGGACCTTCTCCTTTTTGGAAAGAGGTCTGTCTCGCCGCTTTGGGAGGTCATCCTCTTCCTCAGACTGGCTTTCTTGAACGATGCTCTGAGAAGGCTCCTGCACTTCGTTTTGCACCCCAAAGGAACCGTGCAGTACTTCTTCAAGGTCCAACTCAGGATCGTTGGTCTTTTCGCTGTCCGCTGACCTTCCGGAAATACTGCAGGCACTTGGTCAAGAACGAATTGAAAATCTGTATTCGGAAGAAGGTCGAAGTGTCAGGCATGTGTTCGATCTGCGACAACCTTGACGCGCGTTGGGCTAAGTTGCAGGCTTCCGACCCAGACCATGACGCTTGGAAGGAGTTGACTAACCTGAAGGAATCACACAGCGCGACGCACAAGTATCAACGCAACTGCTACGACGCACGCAGGAGAGAAAGCGCTGATCCTCTTGGGGAGATCGACTCCATCGCCCTTGACGGGGCGGCAAACAAGAATACCGTGGTGCCTCACGCCCCTCATCAAGTGAAACACATCAACGAGAAGAAACAGAATTTCTTCAACTTGCATCTGCAGCTCACTATATTCCATGGTTGCATGTTGCTCTTCAATCTGAGTTTTCCTTGGAGCAAACCCAAAGGCGCGAACATGATGCTGACTTCCTTTACCAACCTGCTTGTGCTCCTGGCTTTTGGGCATAGTGGCAAACGGTTCTTCAGGAAGACGTTGCATCTTCAAGTTGACGGAGGCTCTGAAAACTGGAATCGCTACACGTTCGGCTTTTGCGCCCTGCTGGTTCATTATGGCATCTACCACAACCTCGTGTTGCATCGCCTGATGGTTGGACACACCCACAACGATGTTGATGGCTGGTTCGGTTTGATGAAGATGTACATATTCGGTAAGGATGCTACAAAAGCAGGCCGATGGCTCGTCTTACTCGAAGACTATATCAACTGGCTTGTATCGTGGCCGGTAAATAAGTTCTTGAAGCTGGTACAAGTTCAGGGTCAGCAGCTGGACTTCAAAAAGTGGTTGAAGCCGCATCTGAACTGGAACCTCACGGGATATGGAGGTATGGTGCGCGACGTTCATTACGTGGAATTCCAAAAGGACGAGCATGGCGTAGTTCGCATGAAGTACAAAGGGGGGGACCATATTAAGCCATGTCTTCCCAAAGGCGTAGACGAGGACTTGACCAAAGGTCTGGAAGTAATGAACAACTATCCCGACATTGACAGCTCTCCACCCTTGCAGGAAGTGGAGCCGCTTCCAGCGAAGGAGGAGGCAGCCACGCTGAATGCGTTTCAGCGGCTATGTGATCATGGTGTCGACCGTATCTCTCATGAGCAACAAGAACATCTATGTGGGTATTTTCCTTTACCACAGAAAGCTTCCGACTACGACACCTGGAAGGGCCCGAAGTTTGATCAGCAGCAACCCTTGGACTTGAAGTTGCTGCTGAGCAACGCTTGGCACCAGAACACGACCGAGGCGTCCGACCCCGCAACAACTGAACCTCAACCAGAGTTGGAGACCATTGCAGACGGCAGAAATGTGATGGTCAAGGATCTGCCAGTGGACATTCCCAAAATAACGAAAAGATGTGAGCAAGAAGCACGTCGAGTTGAAGATATTTCTTTCTGGTGAGTTCTACAATAGTCACTTCCTTTAATTAGTACATGATATGAACCGCCATCAAGCACGCTGCCCATTGACTGACCAAAGCGTTCCTCATTCTGTTCCTTATTATTCAGGTACAATAAGGGCGAGCTTAAGGCGGTGTTGCAGCATATGGGGCTCGACGGTGCGGGGCTGGCTGCAGAGTTGGCCACACGTTTGTTCAATGCGACCGCCGCAGCGCGCAAGGAACATCAGGAAAAGGGGCGTCGCGGTCAGCGTTCAAATGCAGGAAGCGCGAGACCGGTTTCCGACGACAACGGAGGTGAAGGTCGAGGCAAGGGACGTGGGGGGAGAACAACTGGCCCCGACGGTCAAGCTGCAGTTGCTGAAGCAGGTGCAGGGAAAGGTCGAGGCAAGGGACGTGGGGGGAGAACAACTGGCCCCGACGGTCAAGGTCGTTGCCAGTCAAGCGGGTGCGGGAAAGGTCGAGGCAGGACGTGGGGGAGATCAACTGGCCCCGACAGTCAAGCAACAGTTGCTGAAGCAGGTGCAAGGAAAGGTCGTGGCAAAGGACGTGGGGGGAGATCAACTGTCCCCAACAGTCAAGCTGCAGTTGGGAGAGGTGCCGGCATGCGCGCTAATGCTGCCGCTGGCATTAAGCGTGTATACCCATCGTCCCCTCCTTCCTCCCCTGTCCAAGACAGTGTCAAGACTCGCAAAGTTGGGCAGGCGGAAGCAGGTGATCCTAAACGACCACGAGGTTCTCCCCCTACGACAGCGTCTCCCACCTTTTCCCCTCCTCAACGGAAGGCCAGGACACGTTCTGCCAACAATGGCCGCTGTCTATTTCAGGAATCGCCCGAGAAGAGTGAGTCGGACTCGTATGACGACATGCCTTTACTTCAGCGAGCAGCAAGGCCCGTAACTGCTCCAGCAGTTTCTGTGAAGTCGGACTCATTAGACGAGGACGACATGCCGTTGGCGCAACGTGCTGTGGCTCGTTTCCTCCCGGCAGACTACACCTTCGAAATGATAACTGCAGTTCCAAAAACGTTTGCTGTCACCGCTGCAGGTGAAAACAACCCCGCCGACGAGTGCTGGTTTACGGTTCCACTTGCACGTGGGAAGGTTTCACTTCCCATGCACTATGTTGAGGTCTTGGACTTGGATTCGGAGAAACGTTTGGTACACTGGCAGTTCTGGATTCCACGCGCTGCGAACCTTATGCCGGGCTCCAAGCGCAAGCTGCGCACTTTCAAGAACACGGACTTGCTGTTTACCGCAGACGCTTTCAGGCGCGGAGGAGTTCGGCACAGGGCGTGGCATCCCTTCAACCCTGCGGAAATGCTGACTTGCTGGGATGAGCGCATCTGTCCGCCCGAGGGCGGTATGCCTTCAGGTCCTGAAAAGGAAGAGCTTTTAAAGACTATTGCCGACAACCTGTTCTCTGAGTAGAATCTGTTTTACAAGTTTGTTTACCCTGAACATGGCGTCCTTCTTTTTACAGATCTTCCTACCATGTGTATACTGTTTCAATCCCAGCTCGCTAGAGCGGTTTCTTTGTATGATATAAGGAAATACAAACTCGAAACGGTGACAACGCGCCGTGTAACTCTTGAGTATGTTGCTTAACTTCACATGGACAATTCCAGCGCTCAGGGTTTTCAGGGTTTGAGGGGTAAAATGACCAAAACGGTCACCAAAATTATGCATCCAACTATTCCTGTGTGCAACTTGCGATTGTGGACTTGTAACCAAGTTCAAACCCGTCAAAATAACGTAACAACTGTGCTTTAAACTCCTGCAATATAGTTTACCACCCAATTTCCAGGGTTATTTCCCATACGACTGGCCCCGTAATGATATTTCCCCATCTTAGGGTGGTCGAAATTGAAAAAATCCGTTGTTTTCCAAGGAGTTCTTATTGTTATGCATCAAGCATATGTAAAGTATATTGGAAATTCATACTTGAAAAAGTTTTGGGGATTTTTCGTTGAGAATCGTATTTTTGGTGATTTTTCTGAGTTCGCGTGGCAGAAAAACACACTAAATCGTCGAAAAAACATCAAAATTCTCAAAATTTGCATTCGACAATGTTATTTTTTGTTTAAGTGCATCAAATGTGTGTAAATTCCACAAAAAAAATGACCCCAAAAAAATGAGACTGGAATGAGACTGGGGCCAGTCTCATTCCGGCGATTCCATCGTTGTATTGCGATTCAGAAAAGTTCCGTCCCGTGGCTAAAACGAGTCCAGTGAAGAGCTTGCCAGAGATGAACAGCAACACGAAAATGACGTTGGCGAAGGACAGCCTGTAGGCCAAACAAGAGAGCCCTGCGCTGCCAATGAAACATTTTAGGAACGTCGTGATGATGTCAGCAAAGTTCAACATCGCGATGAACACTTTTCCAGTCGACACGACGAATCCTGCGTCGTCGTCGTCGTCGTCGCGGCCAGAAGACCGGTATGATAAGACCGGACCCTCATCCAATAGCGGTGTAGATAGAGGGGAGTCTGCGCGATGATAATCCATAACCGTTCTTCTTGTTCGGTAAAGCTGTCAAAAACAAAATATAGACATGAAACATGAAACTTGCAGATAGAGGGGGGGCTGGTCGACAACAAAAACAAGACAATGGCTTGGCAACGCCTAAATGGACATGTCAGCTGTCTGTCGGCAGCATTAACGTCATGCACACACGGTGAACAAGCTTGTTCAACACGTATGCGGTCAGTTACATGTATGTGGCCACAGTTATGGTCGACTTTGAAAACAGTAGTCAGCCTGGCAAACGCTGTATCAACCCTAAATTCGACGTGTGTGACCCTCAGTCAGACGCAACCCCAGTCTGCAACCGCTGCGCACAGTCCACAGCTTGAAGCTCCGCAGAGATTACGGACGGCGCAAAAGCGCACACGAACTCTGAGTTGAGTCTCTTTGGTGTGCACGTACGCAAGTGAAACGCACGAACGGTGTGTGGCCAACGTATGAATACGATCCCAAAATGTGGGGAAGGAGTCAACTCATAGGAGAAGGGCATAAGAATGGAAGCGTATGTCACCTTGACAAGTTCTTCAAGTCACATATCCACACCCCACTTTCCACAGGGGCACGAAGCCGTACTTCGGAATCACGTGTGCAACTGTTCCTCTTGAGGTAGAGGATACTTGCATACTCTTAGCGATTAGGTCTTATTGTTACGAGTTAGGCCCACAGAAGGGGTGCGGCCCGTGACCTGATGAAAACGCTAATCTCGACGGTAATATATAGTGAAATATTATCAGAGAGATAGCAGGTGGGAACACGGAACTCGTAGATGGCTAAGAAAGATAAAAACAGTGAAACAGTGAATGCTTACGTTTTAGCGGTCAGAGCCATGACTATTAGGGTGCCGTGAGTTTTCAACCTATTTATTTTCATAACAAATTCCATATTCAAGGGACATTTGCAACTATTTAATTGGAAAATTCACAGGGACCAATATAAACTTTCAAATGCTATCCCACCAAGATATAAAATTAGTTTAGAGTGTTAGAAACCACAAAAAAAATTCTAGAGCAAAAGTTAATGTAGGAATTTCGAATTTTGAATTATTTGGCGCCAGGTGTCTTGATATCAGTACACCTGGCGCCAGAAAATTCACAACCCTGCCAATGCCACCACAGCGCCGCACTGTCAAGAATCCTATTCTGCCGTGCTAGAGCCGGATTCTGAGCGCCTGCCATCACTCATGCCCCGCACGCCTAGCAACTTGAAGAGAGAGAGGGAGGGATTCTGAGCGCCTGCCATCACTCATGCCCCGCACGCTTAGCAACTGGAGAGAGAGGGAGGGATTCTGAGGAAAAGTCGGTCTGGGCTTGCCAATGGTGGTTGGGAAATGAGGGGCCTTCGGGCTCAACTAGCAACCTTTTGTTGGAGGGAGGGATTCTGAGCGCCTGCCATCACTCATGCCAAAATGAAATGTCGTCCCGTTGAGAGGCGACCTGAGTGGTGAGGTGGGTGTTCCATCCTTCTTTCCTTCTATCCAACTCTGAGCTGAGTGGCATGCTGGATACAGAGCAGAGTGGCATGCTGGATGCTGAGCTGAGTGGCATGCTGAATGTTGAGCTGAGTAGTGAGTTAGGTTGTCTTTCCATGTATCCAGCTCTGAGCTGAGTGGCATGCTGAATGCTGAGGTGGGTGACATGCTGAGTGGCATGCTGTGTCAGGGATATGACCGATGACATATGTGCCATACATGTCATACATGTCATACATGTCATACCATGTCATGTCATGTCATGTCATATGTTATAATGACATACGGTCGTCGAGTATCGTCAGTACGGTCGACTATGACATGTACAGTCATAATATCTGTCATCCACTCACCATGAGTGACATCTGTCATCGAGAGGCTGATTACAACATCTCGATGATGAAGCAAGACAGTTCTTGAAGAACAAACTGTTTTGAAGGGACGCGTCTTCGCTTCAAGCATGAATTGAACACCATGCGGGTATCATATGGCTAATTCGATCAGCCGATACTGTTAGTTCACCCAATGTTCTCGGGTTCACAACCCGATGGTGGTACCGCCTATGAGGCGTGAGGACATTGAGGTATATGAGAGAGCATTGAGCTCGAGCAGAGGATTCTGGATACCAGACTGCACTCATACCCACCAATACTTGTTGCGAGTTGCTACTGTTCAATAACAGCAGCCGCACAGTCTGAAAGGTTGAATATACAACCTTGACAGTGGTTATTCTCCGTCCACGCGACGAACGAGGACACATACAAGTGTGTGCAGCAGTAGATATATATTGTATATTGTATAATGTGTGTGTGACAGGTATCGCGCATACAAAGCGGCGACAGAGTTCGCGCACACATATTGAATATCTACAATTGTATAACAGCATTCAACAGCAAACGGAGTGCGCGAGGAATTGTCATCACGAACGCATTCGCAACTGATATCGCTCGCATAAATATCGTCAGAAAATAACAGCGACAAGGTGTGCTCACTGTATACAGATCGCACATACATGCTGTTATCATTCGCAGGGTTGGTACGATATGCGACATACGGACGCGCGAATGATTAAATCATCATCAATATGTATGATCCGTACGCGCGATGGCATTCGTACCATGCGACACATACCGGCGACAGAAATGTTCACTATCCGCAGCGACATACATCAGCGACAGTGATGATTCGCTATCCGCACTAATCGTTCAGTGCAGCGCACGCACATAAAAATTTCGTTATTGCAAATGGTTTGCAAAAATCGCTCGTCGACGCGCATATACGATGATTTAGCTCGTCAGGATATGCGCACCTGCTATGATTTCATCATGCTCAGGGGACGCGCGATGAGGGCGCATAATTCGTATACATCAACATGCAGCACGCTATTCAATATCTGTGACGCGCGCACATAGCATACAGAGATGATGTTTGTTCAATTACTGGCAAATGTACATACAAAGTTTGCAATCGGACACATAATATAACATCGTATGAATATTGATGTTGTGCAGTCATATGTGTATGTACTATGTAGCATACACCATACATGCAGCAACGTACCATGCAGCACAATACTATGCAGCAACACCATGCAGCACAATACCATGCAGCAATACCATGCAACACAATACCATGCAGCAATACCATGCAACATAAACCACCATGTTATACTGCGACATATGCATAATTCATACTGTTATAATTATCAGTTTGATCATAAATGTTTGTCATATATGCACACATGTATACATCCAACTTGGTCACGATAACAGTTGGCATACATAGGCATATATAACAGTGCATCATGGAAGTATTGCAAATTTAAAAAGTATGGGCTTACTTTAAATCACCATATAGTTCTGTCGATCGACTTGGTGACTGTTTGTCCGCGCCTAACCGACCATAGGCTTGTACCCTATGGAACCGGGGCGGGTTGAATAAGCAATACAACCATGTTACATTGTAGATATGCACATCTTACTTACATACCAGATATGGCATCAATATATCACATAGCATACCTGCTGTGCAAGTGTAAACTATAAACGAATGCTGGAATATCGGTATCGACAGTCGAGATCGACCTCGATATCGATATCCCGGTCTGTCACCTTTGGTGGGTCACACGTGACAGTTCCTAGAGAATAACCTTATATTCCATCTAATGTTATTCTCGTGGCTTTCGGTTCATCCCTTGCTCGCACGTCTCACTGCCTGAGACTGCTTTTCTAGCAGGTTATGAGCCCACTCACCTTCGAGTGTTTATTTTTCTGATTGTATGGACGGCCATATTTAGCTTATTTCCGTTCGTTTCAGTCCGGGTGTGATTCACCCGCCCACGATTTATTCAGGATAGCACCTCTGGTGGGGGAGACGTGCGACTAGCTTAGATGCCGGGAGTTGGTTCTTTGCCTGGCACCCTGGGAGAGGCGGTGGCTCTCCTGGCATCGGCGGACAGTATCTAAGTTGGAGAAGGGGGCATCTCTGGGGCATCGGAAGTTGCTGACAGTTTGCTCCATGTTGCGCGGCGTGATTTCTTTTTATCAGAGCGCTGCAGCCGCTTTTCCGCTTCTCCAGTCCCCGGCGTGGGCATTTCGATTGGGCCAGATTGTTTGGAGACCCCGCCAGTCATTTTGCAGATTTCTATTGCGTCTGAGGGCGCTGGGGTTGGTGGTGCGATTTTATCGACGCACTACCAACCCACCTCTGTGCTCTCAGCTGATTGTGAGACCCAAGTTTCGCTCGTCGATCTTGGGACCGATGTTTTTACGCAAACAGCATTCATTCCGCAGAATTTGCCACGGACCCCCTTGGCTCGCGCTGAGCCGAGGGAGCACGCTCGCACTATTGTGCGGCGTGAAGTTATTCATCGCTATCTCGACTCTCGGCCGGCAGGGTCCTTTGCTGCTGGCGCTACTGCTTTTCAGAGCCCCGATGATTTTTCGACCGATCATGTGGATGCTCTTTGCGGTTCGGTAGATGATCAAGATGACTCCCAGAACCCTCCAGGGTACTGGGACGAGTCTGATTTCGAGGACGAGAATGATGGGTCTCAGAACCCTCCAGGGTACTGGGACGAGTCAGATTTTAGTGAAGAAGAGTATTTTTCGGAATCCGCTGTTTCTCTACCCCACTTGGGAGTTTCTCACTCCGATGCTCCCCTCGAGCCTGGAGTTGATTCGTTCGAGGAGCCAGCAGATGACTCTCCACTTGGAGAGAGCAATATTTCTGATAATTACGAGCAGTCGGAGGCCTGGGACGACGAGGCCAACGACGATTACGAAACCGCTGAGGGCGGTTACACCGCTGCGGAGTGGGAGGCTTGGGAGGCCTCCCACAACGCGCATGGGCATGATCACGTAGACCACCAGCTCTACCAGGGTGGTCCGGGATTTCCCGACGATTCTGCTGTCGGCGGACAGTCTGACTTCGTGGATTACGACGACGATTATGGTGACCATGGGGACTACGACGGTGGTGGTGCCTACGATGGCTACGATGATGGTGGCTATTACTATTGATTGGTTTCTCTTTTGTTTCTTTGCGACGTATCCGGGCGCGGCGGCTTTCTATCTCTTTTAATTGTTGATTTACTCACGACACTTGTCGGCTGTACTTTGTTTCTTTGTTTCAGTTGATTTACTCGCGACACTAGCTGGCGGCGGCTCTATTTTTTCTGGTTGGATCCGGCACAGTATTATTCTATGTGATTCGATGTGCACCGTTGTAAGACCCCAGAGGAGGGCAGTTTTGGTAACAGCATTTATTTCGGGAATCCTACTAGTACCAATCGCCAGCAGAGATCTTAGCCGTTGACCAGACACGAGCGTGCTCTGAATTGCTTGATGACATCGGAGATTTGAGTGCAAGACCGAACACGAGCGTGCTCTGAATTTATGGGAATCAGCAGATTTTTTACCGTTTAGACGTCCACTCGACGGGCAGATTTTGAAAATTGAAACTTAGCCACTCAGCATTTGTTTACCTAGTTGTCACTAGCATGCACTATATGCTTACTTGTGATCTTGTGGGTTAGCACTCCGGACTGTGACATGCTGCTGACTAGATAACTATTCAAGCTTGGAGCCTTAACACTTAACTAGTCAGGGTGGTGTGTTTGTCACTGTCACTAGCTTGTGTGTCCCACCTCAGGTGAGGTGGTGTGCTGGAATATCGGTATCGACAGTCGAGATCGACCTCGATATCGATATCCCGGTCTGTCACCTTTGGTGGGTCACACGTGACAGTTCCTAGAGAATAACCTTATATTCCATCTAATGTTATTCTCGTGGCTTTCGGTTCATCCCTTGCTCGCACGTCTCACTGCCTGAGACTGCTTTTCTAGCAACGAACCCACTTGGTATAAGGTGCCGATCATGATCATTAAGACAGTAATTAGCTCAGTATTTCCTGACGCAGGATTTGGGATGGGACACTGTTCTACTGTTGATCAATGAAAGGAATACTCACCGGAGCCATGTGTGAAATATATCAATCAACTCGTCATTCACCATGATGAGATATGCAGGATTACAACCTACTAACCAAATTGATATATATCATGTTAGTTACATGTTGTCCAGTGGTATACAGATCATCTTATATGATAAATCAATTTGCTTTAGTGTACTAAATCAGCAAGTACCTGCATAATGCACAATCACTGACACTATGTTGACATTCACTGATTCAGTAAGTGAAATGATCAACTATATATCAACCATGTCTATGATAATGTAGATACCATCCAACAAACACATGTGCGTGTTGGATGTCAGTGATGGCGATAGTTATGGTAAACAGGATAATACCACATGTTGTAGGGCTGGATGGAGAATATCTCCAGACCCGAAGGCAGTATACGGTGTTCAAAATGCAGCTGGTAACTGCTGAACACTGTCCATACCTTTACTATCGCTGGAGCGACACCAACTCCTACATTGCATTCTGACAATTGATACAGTATTGATCAGTTCAAATGCATGTAACTCTCTCAGATCAGTAATCATATTGACTCTGATAGAGGTTGTTATAGACAACACACACACACACACACATGTGTGTGTGTGTAACACTGCTTTGATTCATTTATCAAGCTTTGTTCTAATTTACTTGGAATCTGAAGATATCACTTTGATACTCTTTCAGTGCACTGCCATATGCCCAAGTAGATGATAGGTTACTGACAAGTTATCACTTAAGTGAATGCACTTAAAGTTGATACACCTATATATATCTATATATATATCATTGGGGTTTGGTCCACTTATCATGGGTTTTAATCAGCAAAACCCAATGTACCAAAAATTGACCATATGTATATCTTCACAAACCAACATGAAAAATGTCGAATTCCATTTCATGTATTTAGTTGAGATATATTACAGAGGTGTAATGGTTGTATACATTGTAGTATACACCTAGTGCTCACACACACTGACATATATGTCAAAAAGTGGTAAAAATGGGTAAAAATCTCACACGCATGATTTCAAAATGAAAATTATGGTCTGATTTTTTTTGCTCATCCATTTTTTTTACCTATCAATGGTATATGCAAAAATTTGTAAGCACTTGTAACATCCTGTAACACCCTAATAATCGTGTGTAAAAATTAGGGGGTGTAACGTACCTCTCGGTTATCACGTTATAAACAGTGACATATTAAATGCAGTTTTGCTTTAATTCCTTTAGGAAATGTTCATACTGCTCAAATTTGATATAATTAGGTGTTACTGATACAATGTAACACCCTAATGTCACTGTAGGTGATAAGGGTCACAGTAACCCTACACACCCTAAAATGCCACTATATAATAGTGAAACACTCCGTGTTTGGCATTTTGGTCATGCTGAAATCAGCACATTCATGACCAATATATCGGGCAACAACCCAATAACTGTACAGCTGCTTCCTATGCGGAATTGCATGCTGCTTGATGAGGTAATAGGCACTTGACAACTGCCTGTGGATTTCACACTTCCTTGAGGGGGGAAGAAGGTGGAACCATATATATACTTCACCTCGTTATATCAATGTACAAAAATAATACATGTACAATATATATATATATATCACACACACTGAACGGCATGAGATCGGCCAACAAAAGCCAGCCCACCATCATCCCAGTGGATGTGAGAAGCAAATCAGGAGCAGGGCGGGGCCGTGACAAGATACCACAAACTCATACATGTTCCCAACCCTGATGCAAAGCAGCATGGAAAGATGAAACGATGTGACCGATCATCGCCCAACAATTGTTGGTCTCTGGGTAACGGAGTAAGCGGACCCTGCTGGCATGCCCCCCAGTGGCTCCCGGTCGATGGATGGGACCTGTTGGTCCATGGTTATGTCATGAATGCAGTCACACCACACAGCATGGACCCCCCATGTCAAAAAGGAAACATGCGGGCACCTAAGTGCTCCCCACAAAATTCAAGGGAGAACACAGAAGTTGTACATCACCACCTTCTGCCTCTCCTCGCAACACGACAGACGAATCTACCGAGCTCTCCAAGAGGCAGTGCCCGCCAGAATGGCACCACAGGGATAACCGCCTCCCAAAACCCACTTCCACCCGGCGGTCGTCCCCGTTCACAGTGATCCGTCAGTACTTCATATCAAGGTCAAAGAACGCAAGTCCCCCGGCATGTGTAATAACCATGAGCACTGTACACGGAGAGGGAGCTAGCGTCAGACGAATCCAAGACACTCCCAAATAGCGAGCCGTAGACGAATCCCCGACGCACTCAAAGAGGCAGTACCCGCCAGAACGGTACCACAGGGACAGCCACATCCCATCATCCAAATCATTCCAGTGGCCGTCCCCGTTAACAACGAGATGCCGGTACCCCATAAAGTGGGTGACGATCACTAGTCCCCCGGCAGGTGAAAAAGCCCCAAGGCACTGGACACAAAACGAGCCAGCCGCAGACGAATCCCCGACGCCCTCAAAGAGGCAGTACCCGCCAGAAGGGTACCACAGGGACAGCCACATCCCATCATCCAAATCATTCCAGTGGCCGTCCCCGTTCACAGCGATCCGCCAGTACCCCATAACGTGGCCGCCACAACCAGTCCCCCGGCAGGTGAAAAAGCCCCAAGGCACTGGACATAAATAGAGCCAGCCGCAGACGAATCCCCGACGCCCTCAAAGAGGCAGTACCCGCCAGAAGGGTACCACAGGGACAGCCACAATCCCATCATCCAAATCATTCCAGATAAGCACACACACTGAACGGCATGAGATCGGCCAACAAAAGCCAGCCCACCATCATCCCAGTGGATGTGAGAAGCAAATCAAGAGCAGGGCGGGGCCGTGACAAGATACCACACACGCATACATCTTCCCAACCCAAATGCAAAGCAGCATGGAAAGATGATACAATGTGACCGATCGTCGCCAAACAACTGTTGGTCTCTGGGTTACGGAGTAAGCGGACCCTGCTGGCATGCCCCCCAGTGGCTCCCGGTCGATGGATGGGACCTGTTGGTCCATGGTTATGTCATGAATGCAGTCACACCACACAGCATGGACACCCCATGTCAAAAAAAGGATATATATCACACACACACACACACACATCCATTTTGAGGATTTTTGTTGGTGTGGTGTTTTATTTTAGATGGCAGAAGAACCAACAGTTATACCAGCTATCGATATCGATCTTAATAACTGGTACTTTGACATCCTGGGTTCTTATGATCATTTCAGCAGATTCAAAATACCTTCATGGTTAAAGGGTTATGCTGACACTCAGACCCGGTATGATCAGATAGGATATTTCGATGCCGTCAGCCGAATGAAGACAAACATGAGTCGGTACAGAGATCCAGAGACTGAGCCTAAGGAACCAGATGAGGATTACACGGAGGCTAATCCCCCTCCTGCATTTACAGATCCAGATGATGGTCAGGCCACCGCAGCATTAATTCCAGCCGCAATTGTCCCTAAGGTGAAAATGAATCCACCGAAGGAGTACAAAGTCGGACAGGATGCGGAGGTTTGGATAGAGACAGTAGACAGATATTTTCAGTTTACATATCCAGGTGCACCAGATAAGGATCTCATCACAGTCTTCCTCACGTTCATTCAGAATAATGACAGACACTACTTTCAGGTCGTGGCTAAAACACCAGATGCCACGTATGAAGATGTCAGGAATACATTCCTCAGGCAGTTCGGAAATCCCCACAAGCGGTCAGTTGCCAAAAAGCATTTAATGGCACTGCAGCAGGGTAACCAGACTTTTGCAGATTACCTACGCACATTCACATCACTGGCTTCTCTAGCATCAGCTGATTTGGATGATGTCTTGATCAAGGACAGATTCGTCAGTAATATGGAATCAGACCTTCGGAAACAGTTTCATCTCAGATTTCTGACAGAGGATGAAAGAAATAACCTGTCGTGGACACAGACCACACGGGTTCTGCTCGATTTGAATTATGTAGTTCATTCGAAGCAGGCAGAAACCCTTCACTATAGTGGACAGAAGGAACAGTCAGGAGGCCCAGTCAGGAAAGACAAGGACAAAGGCCGTGGCAATAAGCCATATGACAGATCCAATCAGAATCGAGGCAACCAGAATCAGAATGCCAACCAGAATTCCCAGAGGAAAAGGCAAAGGAAAAGGCAAGGGAAAAGGAAAAGGAAAGGGATCAGCATCATCTCCTTCCCAGCCTTGTCAGCGTTGTGGTCGTACCAATCACGTCACAAGGGATTGCTTTTCCACCAAGACACCAGAAGGGAAACCCATAAAAGGCAATCCTCCAGCTCAGAATCCATACAAAGGACAGCAGCAACAGAATAATCAGGGTGGCAAAAGTGAGTCCAACAAACTCCTAAAAACAGTCAACACCCTGGTTAAGGAGCTACAGAATCAGCAGAGCATCAATGCAGCAATTGCAGCCCCAGCTCCAACTCCAGCTCCAGCATCAGCTCCAGCTCCTCAGGGAAACTCTCCGGGTACTGCACAGGTACCAGTGATGAGGGCACCCCGAGGATAAATCAGCCTGAAAATGCCACTGAAGCAAGTGGCCGGGTTGAGAGTATCTCAGAAGAAGTCCTTTCCAGTCTGACACTACAGTTCCAGCAGATGGATACTCCCTCAGAACACATCGCACAGATGCGGTCACAGACAGCACAGCTGAAATCACAGAAGAAGCTGTTGTTGTACAAAGGGAAAGTATATGGACAGAGTACTCACATTTTGGTAGATCCAGGAGCTACATCATCATTTATCGACAGACAGTTCGCTTCTCAGCTTGGTATATCACCAACAGACTCATCATCGTTCTCAGTGGGATTGGCTGGAGGAAGCCAATTACCCTGTACATCCTATCTTCCCAATGCTACATTCACGCTGGGTAAGTATTTAAGGATACAGAAGATTTCTATATCATTGACATGAAACCCTTTACAGTCATCATGGGACAGGATTGGTTGGAAAGAAGGAACCCACACATTGACTTCCAGTCCAAGAATATGACGATCACCAGGAAACATTCATCAGGTTCCAGTGTTCGTACAGTTCTGTCCAGAGTTGAACAGACTCCAGGTTCAGATGACCTTCCTGAAATGGAATTGGTCAGTGCCACCACTATGAGGAAGCACCTACGACGTATACGATCCAGTGGGTCGGCTGAAGAAGCCGTAGCTTATCTTTTTTTTCTCTCAGAGGTCGATGGTGAATTGGTCATGGCAGCAGCAGACTCAGACACTACCATGGAAGACCCAAAGGTCACAGCAGCACGTGATCTAATCAGAGAAGACTTTTCAGATATTTTCCAGGAGGATCTTCCAGCTGGCCATAGGCCAGAACGGTTTGAAGGTGGATATCATCGCATCAACATTGAACCTGGGCATAAGCCACCATCACAGCCAGTTCGTACTATTCCAGTGCCTATGATGGAGGAGCTCAAACGACAGATCATCAAATATGTCGAACTGGGTATCCTTCGTTCATCATCATCACCATATGGGTGTCCAATCATTTTCGCTCCTAAGCCAGGGGGGAAGTGGAGGATGTGCTGTGATTATCGAGCCCTTAATAACATCACCATAAAGGACACGTATCCATTGCCACCTCATGATACCCTTCTTGAACAGCTTAAGGGGGCACGATGGTTTAGCAGATTTGATTTCAATCAGTTTCCCCATCAGATACCCATACATCCAGACGACATCCACAAGACAGCAATACGTACCAGATATGGTTCATATGAGTGGACAGTGATGCCCTTCGGGTTAACTAACGCTCCTGCGACCGCTCTACGTGTTGGAAATCGAGCATTCTTTGACTTCATCGATCAGTTCTTGGTCATTTTCATGGATGACACCATAGTGTACAATCCAGATTTTGACAGCCACGTGAAGCATGTTCAACAGTCCTTACAGCGCTGCAGAGATCATCAGTTCTACATCAGGCCTTCTAAGGTTGAGTTGTTCGTCAGATCCATCGATTTTATCGGACACCATATCTCAAAGGCAGGCCTATCCCTCATCGAAGACAGAATCCGTGCAGTCATGGCTATCCAGCCTCCAGTGTCATATGGTCCAACCGTTGGTAAACAGCCTCTACGCCGTATGGCTAAAGATGGCAAGTCATCTCTTCGGTCATTCTTGGGCATGGTCGGCCAGTTTAGGAGATTTATACCAAAGTTCTCCAAGATTGCCGAGCCGCTCAATCGTCTCCTTAAGGATAATGCAGAGTTTGTCTGGGAATCCGAGCTCAGCAGGCATTTGATAATCTCAAAAGTGCCATCTGCCATGCTCCAGTACTACAGCTCCCAGATCAGAAACTGCCATCTATTATGGAGGTCGATGGATCGGGCACACACGTTGGTCAAGTAGTATTGCAGGATCAAGGAAAAGGTATGAAGCCATGTGGCTATCACAGCGTCACTCTTTCTGATACACAGAGACGCTGGCCTATTCCTGAGATCGAGCTATTTGCCAAAGTTGTGGAGGGCTTCCGATTCTTTCGCCACATCTTGTTGGGAGCTCCTGAGACTATTGTTCGCTCAGATCATCAGCCACTGGTTTATTTCCAGTCCAAATCCACATTAAGCCCCGCAAACAGGCGAGGTGGTTGGATGAGCTTTCCGAGTACAACTCTCGAATAGAGCACATTTCTGGCGAGAAGAATAAGGTTGCAGATGCGCTTACCCGTATTTCTACACTCTTTGAACTCACGGATTGTCTGCAACTACATATAGACGTCGGCGAGGCATATACAACAGACATTCCGTCTACAGATTCTACATTCATTGCTCTTATTTCTGCATCATCAGCTCATCAGCTTCACGACATTATTATATCTCAGTATGATCGTGACACATTTGCACAGACTATATTATCTAAGCTGGCATCATCGACATCATCACAGTCAGCCAGCAATTTCGAGCTCATCCAGGGATTGATCTATCGCAAGACCATTTTTGGCAGACAGCTTTACATTCCACCTACTGCCAAAGTTCCTACAGATGACGGTGAGATCACACAGCTTCGCCACATTCTACTTCATGAGTGCCACTCAGCCACTATTTCTGGTCATGTAGGCAAGAATCGCATGCTTCATTTATTGCGTAGCCGATATTACTGGCCAGGAATGACGAAGGCAGCCATTCAGTACATTCGGGAGTGCCCCGTGTGTCAACGCCAGAAAACGAGGAGACACAAACCTTATGGTCAGTCACATATACGATATTGTGTGCCTAAGACAAAATGGCTTGATGTATCTCTTGACTGGATTACTGACCTGCCTATCACCACTAATGGGCACGACGGTATATTTGTGGTAATGTGCCAATTCTCTCATCGCTGTCATCTCATTCCCTTCAGCATGACCTGGACTGCTCAGCATACTGCTTCAATATATATGCAGCATATCTTCAAGCTCCATGGTCTTCCGAGGAACATCATCTCAGATCGAGACCCCAGATTTACTTCTTCATTCTGGCAAACACTGTGGAAATCTACTGGTACGAGATTGTCTATGACGTCTTCACACCATCCACAGTCGAATGCAAGCAATGAGTGGAGCCATGCCTTCATTGAGGACATCCTCAGGTATTTTTCATTTTGTTTGATACATGATTCACCATCCTCTGGTTTATAAACTGATTAGATAGTATTTTCCTCCTCAGGTGTTGTTGCAATGATACTTCAGCCAATTCGTGGGAGGACAAGTTGCCTCTGGTGGAGTTTGCAATTAACAACACGGTTTCTGCTACGACTGGTTATACACCATTTTATCTCGACTCGATGGCGCAGCCACTTTCGCCTCATGATCTGGCAATCACTATTCCGCCAGAAGCTCCTGTTCCAATACAGAATGCTATTCGAGATCATTTTGACCAGTACTCGGCTGTGCATGCCAACGCGGTAGATAACATTTCCCGAGCAGCAGAAATCAACCGAGCCAGATTCAATAAGACTCACATTGTACCTGGGTACTATGCTACACACTCGTGGGTCAGGGCCACTCTGTATGTTATTTCATGTCTTTTTGGGAGAGCTATGCAAAGGTACATATTTCTTTTTATATTATATCACTGGATCAGGGCCAGACTGAGGTGCACGTCCGAAGGCATTTTTCTTAGTTTTTAACAGCCGGCCGAGCTCTTCCCCCGTTCCTCCTATATGTGCATTTCTATCTCACACATGTCTCACGAGCATACTCGAGCTATCGGATCGCGGATCGATATCGAGTCGGGCCAGCACTCTACGGTATGGAGTCTCTATACTCCCCAAGTGCTTAAGGCGTCATGCCCCCTGGCACAACTCCCCCCCCCTTAGGAGTGATCCATCTCCTGAAATCACTCCATTCTAAGGTACCTAGCTAAGATTCCAGTTCTTAGGTATTCTGGTTCCTCTCCCTAGCCACGGTGTCGGCGCTCTCGACAATGACCACAGTGGCGGCGCTCTCGGTGGTGGCCACGGTGGCGACGCTGTCGATAGTGGCCACTGCGGCGCTGTCCATGGTGGCCACGGTGGCGACGCTCTCGGCAGTGGACGTCACAACGTCGTCGCTCTCGGTGGTGGCCACGGTGGCGGCGTTGTCGATGGTGGCCACAGCGGCGCTGTCGATGGTGGCCACGGTGGCGACGCTGTCGGCAGTGGACGTCACAACGTCGTCGCTCTCGGTGGTGGCCACGGTGGCGGCGTTGTCGATGGTGGCCACAGCGGCGCTGTCGATGGTGGCCACGGTGGCGACGCTGTCGGCAGTGGACGTCACAACGTCGTCGCTCTCGGTGGTGGCCACGGTGTCGGCGCTCTCGGCAATGACCA
>LGRX02034390.1:0-84156 GCA_001247695.2 Cymbomonas tetramitiformis | reverse complement strand
GTCTCCAGACGGGTGATATGGAGCAGCTTGGTCTCCAGACGGGTGATATGGAGCAGCTTGGTCTCCAGACGGGTGATATGGAGCAGCTTGGTGCTCCAGACCGGTAAGGCTTGGTGCTCCAGACCGGCGAGGCTGATTGCTCCAGACCGGCGAGGCTTGGTCTCCAGACAGGCGAGGCTTGGTCTCCAGACAAGCGAGGCTTGGTGCTCCAGACAGGCGAGGCTTGGTTCAGCTGGAGGGTTGCAGGCGCAGATTGTCGGCGGGTGCGCAGGTTCAGATGGGGGCAATCCAGTTCATTATTCTCAGCCCCTTGGGACAGCCCTTGGGGATTCCAGCCGTGTGGTGGGTGGGCAAGCTCTCTTGAGACCAGGCTCTAGGGCGGGTAGAGGGTAGCGGGGTGGTCCCGAGTGTGGGCTTGGTGGTGAAGAGATGGCTTGAGTGGCGGAGGTGAGCCGGCTCCGAGTCAGGCAGCACAGTGCGCCGGCAAGGCAGTTACAGAGGGTTGGCAGAGGGGTGGTCCTGCGCGTAGGCTTGGTGGTGGAGAGATGGCTTGCGCAGCTCGGGGGGCAGAGATGAACTGGCTCCAGAGACGCGGCAGCAGCGCGCCGGCGGTCCAGGTGCAGAGGGGCTCAGGTGGCTCAGTGAGGCTGAGGGGGTCCCATGATTCACTAGCGAGCTCCGGAGAATCCGGATAAGTGTCCCGAAGTGTGTGCTGAATCCTTTGATCCCTGGTGAGGGTACATACTACATAGTGCAGCTGATCCTTTGTGGTTATGTGATGCCAAAGGAGTCGGTCCAAGTATAAGCCAAACACACCATCACAGATTTGAACCGCCATACGTACATCGTTGCAGATATCACTGCCGTAGTCCAAAACAGTCAATTTTGCGCCTTGCCTTTGGATTTTACACATCGGCACAGATCTCACAAATCAGATTTTATTGCAGAGGAGACACCATGCATCAATCATAAGAGCAGTCTCTCAAAATTGCATTTACTCCAGAGTCAGCTTTTGTCCACTCTAGTTCTTTAGGTGGTAGTCTGTCACACTCGACAGTTAAAGGATCACGGGTGCAACCAGAGCAGCCTTTAGCCTAGGGGCTGTCTGGCCTCACAGTCCCGGGTTACCAAATCCCCCTTATCTTCTCTCAGGTTGTGGGTGGATGAAAAACTCTGAGGCACTAGTCAGACTGGGATTTTCTCTTTGAACGTCTCCACTAGTGTGAAAGGACTGAATGCGTCCACTGCTCATCCAAGAGTGAGCTGCGGACCCTCTGGCTCGATTGTTTCTGCTTCTTAGAAATGACGGCTACCCAATCAGCTCGTCACATAATCAGATGCTAGATCTAGAAAGAGGAGTCTGCCAACGGGTGCGCACCTTTGTGGCATCGCATCACTGGTAGCTGCATGGTGTGCTGAGTGGCCTTTGTCCCTCCAACTTAGCCAAGTTGGAACCAAACCAGAGTCAGCTCATCACAGCCCTCCAGGATAATGTCATAAAATACAGATCTAATGGCTCTCCTAAAATGCATTCCTCATCGGCTCAGAGCTGCCACTGGGAGTGGACACCGGAGGGGGCGGTTGTTGTATTAAATCTCGACTGAATCAAGAGCGTTCCTACCGCGTTCTGAGCCCCATTCAAGGGGGGTACACGCTAGGAAACTCCTGTCTCCGCAATAACTCAAAATGGACCCTTCGCAGTCTTCATTGTCAACCACTTCCGCAGAGCATGGAACGATTCTGCTTCCACACGCCCTCTCACCCTGTTGTTACACGTGTTACTTTTGTCAGCAAATGTGGGTTTCACTTCGCAGATCACGGATTCCGCTTCAGCACATTACAGCGCACTTCAGCTCTGCAGACGCGCGCAGACTTGTCTTCCATCGATCCTCGCGGGTTTCATCTCCGCGCACCAGCACAGCACCATCACAGATAGTGCAAGGACCACGGAAATATGGATTATTATCAGAGGGTTCTCTTTCTCTTTCTCTCTCTCTCTCTCTCACTTCAGACGGAATATGAAATCTGTTTGGCCAAATCGTGACCGGGTAGGCCCAGCGCCCAGGGAAGTGCGCACAAAAACTGGTCTGATTTACTAGACAGCTACAGGATTTAGATATTTCGTGCATTCATGACCTGCCTACGATGGCAATGATCCCCACATCATAGGCGCTGGCAATTATGAACTTCGCCAAGGTTCCAATGATTGGTTGACAATCAGTTCTCCACCTCCTGTATCTTGGGCAGTCCGCCTGCCTCCTGCATAATCATGGAAATCCAATTTTGATGGTCACACTCTCTGTGGGTCGATGCAGGAGCTTGCGCTCATCGAATTCACCGATGGAGGTGGGGACACATATGAGACTGATTATGAAGCACTGGGTGTGGTGGGCGAAGATGGCATCGTCTATGCTTCACTTTCCGGCAGCAGCTACTTCAACGTGTCGTTGGCAATCGCCAGAAGGTTGAAGGAGCTGAATGTCGATGTGGTTATCGGTGTGTAGTTTCCCCTCCTGCTGACAGTGCCTTGGGGGCCTCGCCTCGCAACCAGCCAACACGCAATTGCCTTGCCGGCTGCGCGGACTCTAGAAGCCCTCTCAAAGTGTGGATGCTCTTCCCTCGGGGAGATGCGGCCTTCTTCCGAAGCCTCCATGCAACGCCCCTGCCGAGCTGAAAGGGTGCACACCTGTCCTATGCTGGAATACCTGGGGCAACCATTTTCTGGCTGAACGATAAGGATGATGTATATGCGATGACTAAGAGAGTGCTTTTGAGAGTGTGTATCGTATAGTGTCCATACCCAACATATCCGGCAAAATACAGCTCCCTCGTACCCGGGCATCACTTCGCGCCTGCCGCTGCAAAAGCGCCTGGCATCGCATGACATTGCATGGCATCTTGAGGAAGGCGATGGGTTATGAGCAATCTCGATGTCCCTTGGCGAAAGGACCCTCAAGTGCACGGCGTATTGTGCAGCATGCACTAAAATTGCAGCTACCCTTCATGTTTTAAGAGGAGATGGCCTCCCCTATTCCCTGAATACTGTAAGCGCGGCTACCCTTCATGTTTTAAGAGGAGATGGCCTCTCCTATTCCCTGAATACTGTAAGCGCGGCTACCCTCAAGTTTGTGTCATTCTCTGGAGAGCCTGGTGTTGCGCATTCCATCCCTGGCATCTCAATGCATGTATAGCTCTGTATTGAATGCTACAGCACCCGATATGGGCGTGACGCAGGCGGCACCTATTTTGACAGCTGTGTGGGGCTGATCAAGGCCTTCCGGTACGTCGATTTCTTGCCTAAGAATATCCATATGGCCGCCTGTGTTGACAATGCGGATTTCCTGGACGAGGATATGGGAGTTGGGGTGGAGACTGCTCGATGGATCACTGGCCCCAGCCAGGTACGCGCTAATGCGACCACTGTAGCACTGCTAGGTACACTACCTCGCTGCATGGCTGCCTCGCCGCCATGCACACCGAGAGACATGAGTAGGGGGGTAGATGGACGGCCGGAATTTCGGACTGCATTTGCTTGAGGTGCTGGAGGTTCCCCTGTTCTCTCAATCATAGTACTTGTTAGGCCTTGTGTTTCACAACTCCTTTTCTCACGGTTGTACAGAACAGGCCATTGAGCTATGCCGATTGGCGTACGAGCGCCTCGCAGAGTAAACATCGCCGCCGTCAGTGCGAGTGCGGTCACAACGGCGATACATGCCTCGGACGAAATCTAGGCTCAAATACTGCGGCTATAAAGCTTTGGGGGTCATACTGTTGTTGGTACTTCAGAAGCGCCACCACCCATATGGTTGTCCATGCAATCACGGGATACATTGGTCCTGGCTGTGTCATATGCACACAGCGTGTGCAGTCAGCACACACACGCACACACAGGAGTCACTAGTGAGCTCCGGAGAATCCGGATGAGTGTCCCAAAGTGTGTGCTGAATCCTTTGATCCCCGGCGTGGGTACATAGTGCAGTCTCCTGTGGCTACGGGGTGGCAAAGGACACACACAGGCACCGGGAGGGCTTGGGACACACAGGCAAATGTGGGGATGGGACCCCAAGTAAGAACAGTGCGGCGCGACAGTCACAGCGCAAGTGTGGAGCGCATTGCTCAAGTTCGCGGCCACCTCGCAAGGCAAGGGCTCCAGTCGCGGGGAGTTGGTGCTGGGGGTAGAGGGCTACAAGCGCAAGTCGGTGGCGGATGCGCAAGTTTGGATGAGGGCAACCCAGTTTACCATTCTCAGCCCCTTGGGACAGCGCTTGGGCATTCTGGCCGTGGCGTGGGTGGGCAAGCTCTCTTGAGATCAGGCCGTAGGGGGCAGCGGGGTGATGTGGGATGTGGGCTTGGTGGTGGAGGGGTGGCTCGATTGGCGGAGGTGAGCCGGCTCCAGAGACACAGCAGCAGTGCGCCGGCAGGACAGCCGCAGAGGGGCTCAGGTGGCCCAGTGAGGCTCAGGGAGCAGAGGGGTGGTCTTGCGCGTGGGCTTGGTGGTGGAGATATGGTTCGCGCAGCTCGGGGGCAGGGATGAACCGGCTTCAGGCACAAGGCGGCAGTGCGCTGGCGGTGCAGATGCAGAGGGGCTCGGGTGGCTCAGCGAGGCTGAGGGGGTCCCATTTATCACTAGTGAGCTCCGGAGAATCCGGATAAGTGTCTCGAAGTGTGTGCTGAATCCTTTGATCCCCGGCGTGGGTACATAGGGCAGTCTTCTGTGGCTACGGGGTGCCAAAGGAGTCGCAAGGATACGCATACACACACACACACACAGGCAACTGTGGGGATGGGACCCCAAGTAAGAACAGTGCGGCACGACAGTTGCAGGGCAAGTGTGGAGCGCATTGCTCGAGTTCGCGGCTACCTCGCAAGGCATTCAGTGCAAGGGCTTCAGTCACGTGGAGTTGGTGCTGGGGGTAGAGGGCTATAGGCGCAAGTCGGTGGCGGGGGCGCAGGTTCGGATGAGAGCGGCCCAGTTTATCATTCTCAGCCCCTTGGGACAGCCCTTGGGGATTCTGGCCGTGGTGTGGGTGGGCAAGCTCTCTTGAGACCAGGCTCTGGGGCGTGTAGGGGGCAGCGGGGTGGTCCCGAATGTGGGCTTGGTGGTGAAGAGGTGGCTCGAGTGGCGGAGGTGAGCCGGCTTCCGAGACACAGCAACAATGCGCCGGCAGGGCAGTCGCAGAGGGGCTCAAGTGGTCTAGTGAGGCTTAGGGAGCAGAGGAGTGGTCCTGCGCGTAGGCTTGGTGGTGGAGATATGGCTCGCACAGCTCAGGGGGCAAGGATGAGCCGGCTTCAGGCAAAAGGCAGGAGTGCGCTGGCGGTGCGGATGCAGAGGGGCTCGTGTGGCTCAGCGAGGCTTAGGGGGTCCCATTCTTCACTAGTAAGCTCCGGAGAATCCGGATAAGTGTCCCGAAGTGTGTGTTGAATCCTTTGATCCCCGGCGTGGGTACATAGGTGCACTGGTCTCCCCATGAAGGGTGCCAAGGAGTCGGGTTCAAGGATAAGCACACACACAAGTGTGTGCTGAATGCTTTGATCCCCGTCGTGAGTACATAGTGCAGCCGGTCTTTTGTAGCTACGGTGTGCCAAAGGAGTCGGTCCAAGGATACGCACACTGAACGGCATGAGATCGGCCAACAAAAGCCAGCCCATCATCATCCCAGTGGATGTGAAAAGCAAATCAAGAGCAGGGCGGGGCCGTGACAAGATACCACAAACTCATACATATTCCCAACCCAGATGCAAGGCAGCATGGAAGGATGATACGATGTGACCGATCATCGCCCAACAATTGTTGGTCTCTGGGTAACGGAGTAAGCGGACCCTGCTGGCATGCCCCCCAGTGGCTCCCGGTCGATGGATGGGACCTGTTGGTCCATGGTTATGTCATGAATGCAGTCACACCACACAGCATGGACACCCCATGTCAAAAAAAGGAAACATGCGGGCACCTAAGTGCTCCCCACAAAATTCAAGGGAAAACACAGAAGGTGTACATCACCACCTTCTGCCTCTCCTCGCAGCACGACAGACGAATCTACCGAGCTCTCCAAGAGGCAGTGCCCGCCAGAATGGCACCACAGGGATAACCGCCTCCCAAAACCCACTTCCACCCGGCGGCCGTCCCCGTTCACAGCGATCCGCCAGTACTTCATATCAAGGTCAAAGAACGCAAGTCCCCCGGCATGTGTAATAACCATGAGCACTGTACACGGAGAGGGAGCTAGCGTCAGACGAATCCAAGACGCTCCCAAAAAGCGAGCCGTAGACGAATCCCCGACGCACTCAAAGAGGCAGTACCCATCAGAAGGGTACCACAGGGACAGCCACATCCCATCATCCAAATCATTCCAGTGGCCGTCCCCGTTCACAACGAGGATACGCACACACACACTACTTCGCAGAGGGGCTCAGGTGGCCCAGTGAGGCTCTGGGAGCAGAAGGGTGGTCTTGCGCGTGGGCTTGGTGGTGGAGATATGGCTCGCGCAGCTCGGGGGGCAGGGATGAACCGGCTTCAGGCACAAGGCGGCAGTGCGCTGGCGGTGCAAATGCAGAGGGGCTTGGGTGGCTCAGCGCGGCTTAGGGGGTCCCATTCTTCACTAGTGAGCTCCGGAGAATCCGGATGAGTGTCCCGAAGTGTGTGCTGAATCCTTTGATCCCCGGCGTGGGTACATAGTGCAGTCTCCTGTGGCTACAGGGTGCCAAAGGAGTCGCAAGGATAAGCATACACACTACTTCGTATTGGAATCTGCAGTGCCTGCTGATCAGTTTGGTGTAAAGTATGACTGTCTAGGCCTTGTGTAACAGTCAGAATGCTCAAACCCTGAAGAAACCCTTAGATCTAGATCTGTACATCTGCTGAACTTATCTTAGCCGTTAGATCATTGATGACCATCGGCAAGTGCGTAATAATTCATCGGCCCATCTTCTGATCGTGGGCCGGTACTCAGGCGTGTCACTGCGGTCGGTATGGACACGACAGCGACACGTAGGACTCAAGTTCCTGAACTTTCACTTAGTTTGCCCAATCAATCATGATTGGGCGCTAGAGTTCGCGGCGTTTCGTGCTGTGAACTGTTATATCTTTTGTGAATGAAAGTTTACGCTCGCTTTTGCGACTTAACCCCGCTGTGAATTCCAAAAGGTTATGGGCCCACTTACCTTGTAAGTGGCGTTCTAAATTGGTTTATCACGCTAATTTCCGCTGCGCATAAGCAATTCACTATGGGACGAGGTAAAGGTCACGTGACTCCGCCTTCTGGCCCTGGCCTTGGCGCACCTGCGTCTGAGGAGAAGCCAGGCGAGCACTCTCCGCTGGATACTGTTACACTGTCTTCTCAACAGCAGCAAATTTCGGCAATTACGGACTTGGTTAGAAGCCTGGCTACGCAACTGCAATCTAATCAACGCTCCGCTGTCCCGGTGGATCTGCCCGGAACGTCTCTCTTTGGTGGGACGCGACCACTACCGACACTTTCTGAAATGTCAAAAGGACTTTCCGCTGACTCGTAATTCTCCGGTAAAGGTGCTGAACACGAAGGAGTTTGGCATGAGTGGCTAGCGAAAATTCGTCCTTCTATGCGTAACCCTGCTTTGACACTTTTGCTTACGGAATCAACTCCTGTAAGTTCAATGAAACACGACCCGCTCTATCTCGAGCAGGCTAATTAACTGTTTTACGACTTCCTGTGTTGTGTTACTACCGGTACCGCAAACTGTATCGTTCGCGGCTTTGATCCAACCTCTGACGGTTACGCAGCTTGGCACGCTCTTGTCAAATTGGGACGCAATACCAGTGTCGTATATTTCATTGCGCAGATAGACAAGCTCATCTCGCAAGCCGGTCAGCTTGCCACTCTGGCTCCTCCCTTACAATCGTTTCTGGACGGGAAGGAGACTCTTCGGCGTATACGGGAGTACTCTGCGGTTACCAACGTTGTGCCTCCTGGTAAACCTCTCTGCCTGGAGACAGTTGAGACCATTTACACTGCTATGGCTCTGGTGAAGCTGCACCCTGACTATATGCTGCTCAAGACCAAATTTATGACCGACGCGCTCCCTGCGTCTGAAGTGCTGGCCGACCATGTCACTTCTCATTATGACCTGTCCCGCGCGCTGCTGCAACGCACACTGCTAACGCGGTGAAATCTGAAGCTGATGGTGCTATCGCTGACGACCGACGCAAGCAGGAGGAGCTGAAACGGCAACGACTCGCCGTCAAGGTTTCCTGTTCTGTTTGTCACAGACCTGGCCACCCTGCCAAGGACTGTTTCATGACGAACAACGAGAAGCGTGAGGCATTTCTCAAGAAGGCTTCCTCCTCTGCCAAGGCAGCAATTCTTAAGAGGCTTGCAAACTACAAGCATGGCAGTAAGCATGGCAAATTACCAGTACCTGGGGAGCACCTTAATGCTGCGGCTGGACAATCTGAATTGTGCCCTGGCCTGGAGGACAGCGGTGAGGTCTTATTTGCTCTCAGTGGAGCTGGTCAATCTGGTGTACACCCTGGTCTGGAGGATACTGGTGAGAGTTTACATGCTCTCCGTGAGACGGAGCACTCTGACCTACACTCTGGGCTTGCTGAGAGTGGTGACTGGACAGTTGCTGCCCGTGGAGCCGTATCTCGCTGGAACCACAAGCACCCTGGTTATCATTACCTCTCGGGCTCACTACCTTATCCAACCCCGTACCAACTTTGCTTGGGGAAGGGCTTCAGCCAACCTATCCGAGTTGACCTTCCATTCTCTGGGCTCACCATCTTCAACTACTATTCTGTTTTGGATGGGGTGTATGAACCTGCAGTCACTGTGTCTGCTGCTGCTTGTGAGGGTGCTGTGGGCTGTGAGCACACCATCTGTAAGCCTCGTGCAGAGACGTCTTCAGCACAGAGACCTCCTTGTCGACCTAAGAAGAAGCACCACTGCTATGTCCCCAGCAAGCATACTTCTCTTCTCAATCGTCACAACCCTATCAAGGTCAAGCCGGTGCATGACTGCTGGGTCTACATTGATACCATCACTGCCTTCTTCCCCCACAAAGCTTGCCTGGAGAGGACTCCGTCTGTATGGGAGGCCGGACGTGGTCAGCACCTTGGTGATGGTTATCCAACCTCCCGGAGGCAGCTCTGGTTCAAGCCTGGCCTACAGCGGTGGCACACCATTATGATGTGTGGCTCTATGGCTATCTTCCTCCGTGCTCAGTGCATACTCGACAGGGGCACTACTCTTCCCCGGGATGGTGTTGAGCGTGTCATCAGTGTCAAGAAGATTGTCCGCAAGTTGCATGTCGTCCGGGAGACGGCCAACACATGGAGAAACTGCTTCAGCTGGAGCATGCTATGGTTCGCACTTCCCTCGAGGACTTGCAGGACTGGGCATCTGGGCTTGGACAGACCACGAGGGCATTGATACGAGCTGTGGAGTCCTATGGCACTCTGATCTTTGGCATCACTGATGATGGACCGTACTCTGATCACTTCGGCTCCACCCACGGCTCCTACTCGGACTCTGACTCCGATTATGGTGATGATCCCGAAGACCGAGATGGCTTTGGATCTATGCCTGATCTGGCCTCTTCTGATTCTGGTGATGGTCCTGCCGACCAAGATGACTCTGGATCTATGCCTGATCTGGCATCTTCCTCTGACTCTAATTCTGGTCATGAGGATGGGGATGGCTACCATCCCTGTGATAATTGGGCATCTGGTGTATTCACTTCTTGTATGTCTGACTCTGGGGGGTATATGCCTGACCTCGGGTCGGCTTCTGACTCCGACTCTGATGAGATGTCTGACTCGTGTGAATCCATCCCCGACCTGGACTCGGGCTCCGACTCGGATGATGATGTTGATCCTCTGCCAACTAACGGTTGGGCATGTGGTGACCACTTTGGTGGCAACTTTGGTGGCTCCATCCCCAACCTGGACTCGGGCTCCGACTCGGATGATCATGTTGATCCTCTGCCCTCTGACACCCGGGCGTGTGGTGTGTCCCGTGCTCCTGAAGCTGGCCATGTTGATATGGCACGTGGTGTGCATGCTGGCCGTACTAGGGCTTGCTCTACTGTGGGCAAGAGTGCTGTTCTGGACAGTGGGGCCACCAAGCACATCTTCAACTCCGTGGCGGTATTCAACAAGGACTGTGACACCAAGGCCTGTGAGACCTTCAAGGTGGTGCAGAGACAGGCTGTGTCCTCCTCTGGCAGTGGCTCTGTTACCTTTGCTAAGAGGGATATACAGTCTGGACGCCTGGTTGGTCTACAGCTCCTCGGTGCACATTGCATACCTGGGCACTCCTTCAACCTCCTGTCTGTGGTGGCTCTTGAGGATGCTGGCTTCCTAGTGGACTTTGGGGCCAGAACTGTATCCAGGGGGGGCTGTGTTCTCCTTTGCCAGGATAGGCAATCAGTATATTATGCATGAAGACTATGCTGAGACTCTGGACACTTATCTGGTCTGTGCTATTCAGCATGATGGTGATCAATGAGATTGTTTTGACTGGAAGTTTGAGGACACTGAGCCCCACTTCACCACTCATGGACCCTTCTTCCTGGAGTTATTTGCCTCTGAGAACAACCACAGCCTGGACATCTACCGCACCTTGTCTGACACCTGCTTCATCAAGGACTGGGCTGGCAGGCACTTCTACGGGAACCCACCTTTTGACCACGACATCATTCTCAATTGTCTTCAAAAAACACTGGCTGACTTTGACAGGGATCCTGCCAACACGAAGTTCATGTTCATGTTACCTAAGTGGGTCACGGCCAGTTGGTGGCACCTGACCACTCACTTCATTATTATACATGAATACCCGGCTGGTGCAAAGATATCCTTTGCACCCATGGCATCATGTTACAACGTGGCTAACTTGCATTGGAGCCCTGTGGAGAAGATCGAGTCTGGATTGAGGACACGAAATGGCCAGTGGTAATACTATTCAAGGATTCACACACTGTTGAACAACTTGACCTCAAGATGCTACAACACGTGAGACTGGGCCATATTGGTGACCACATACTCGCCCAGAATATTCCTATGGGTATCAGTGAGTCTCACTACTCTTGCAGTCCAGTGCGGCACTGCCCAGAGCGCTGCATTGCCTGCAGGCTAACCAAGGTCATCAGGCCCTCGGTGAAGCCCACGGGGAGGGAGCTGTCCAAGGAGCTGGGGAGCCTTGTGTGGTCAGACACGTGTGGACCTTTCAGGATCAGTGTTGGTGGCTACAGATGGTTTGCACTGTTCGTGGATGACTCCACCACCTGGATCTGCATATTCTTCCTCAAGCACAAGTCTGACTGCCTGGAGGCATTCAAATTGTACATCGTGGAGGTCAAGCACCTCAGGAGTAGCATGGGCTTACCAGAAGATTACCATATGGTACTGCACACCGACGGCGACAGCACCATGATCGCTGGACAGACAGCTGCCTTCTGTAAGGAGCGTGGCATCGAGCAGAGGCATGTATCACCATACCTACATGAGAACCAGGCACGTGTGGAGAGGTCACACACAGATGTGCAAGCTATGGCCAGAGCCCTTCTAACTTCTGGTTTTGGGGTGGAGATGTGGGCCTTGGCTGCCCGGCATGTTGTACACATCCTCAACCGAATCTTCCGGAAGTCTCTTAACTGGACCTCCGCATACTATCTTATCTACAAGAAACATGCAGACCTCTCACAGCTGAGGATATTTGGGTGCTTGGCGTATCCTTTCATTGACCCTTCAGTTCGTGAGCACAAGCTCAGCAACAGAGCTCGTGAGCTCAGGTATGTGGGACATTCTCAGGTCTCCTCTGCCTACCTTATTTATGATCATGATTCTGGCAAAGTGGTCAACTCTGGCATGGTCACCTTCTCTGAGAGACTGGACAAGCTGGGCAAGGTGGTGACCACATGGGACCCGTCTGCACTGGCCCCTCTCAAGACGAACTTCATGGCCACTGCTCTGGATGCACCCTACAGAGATCCACCGCCTACACTGCTGGAGACTCCTGTCTTGGAGCAAGGTGTGTACCTACCAGAGGACGGTGATGAAGTGATGGCAGTGGTGAAGGTTGAGGCCTCCGATGGTGTATATTGGGTGAGTCTTAGCTCTTATCTAGAGCCAGGACAAACGCGCCTATCACTTCTGCGGGCTTGCCCCAAATATGGGCACATCAATGCCCACTATTCACTGTTCGCTGAACTCCGGGCTGTTACTGGCAAGGGGGACTCCGAGGAAGCCATGATTTGTGGGCGCGCTGTGGAACCACATGCACTGCCATACTGTGTGGTCCTCCTCATCAACTGCACTCTTATGGATCTGCCTGCTGGAAATGATTGTGCACTTTCCACCTACACACACGTGCCTTGGTGTCAAGTCAGACACAGCGCCTGCTGAGCACAACTCCATGCTGCCGGAGTAACCGAACGAAATAAAGGGTCACCCTCAAGCCTTGCTTGCGCCTGACTCTGCTGAGTGGCTCGACTTCATCCAGGAGGAGCTGGAAGCACTGGTGCAGATCGAGGGAGCTCTGCTCATGATTGAAGGAGGAGGATGTGCCTGCTGGGGTGAAGTTACTGGACATGTCCCTCATCCTCAAGGTCGGTGAAACTGGATTAGCATAGGCAACTCTTGAAGAGAAAAAGCCGGGTATGTGCGCGGGGCAACAAGCAGGATTATGGACTTGACTACCTTGACACTTTTGCGCCGTGCACACAGCTGTCATCTGTCTGGCTCGTCATTGTCCTGGCCCTCAATCTTGGACTAGTAGTGGTATACCATATGGATGTGGACACTGCCTTCCTAAACTTTGTGCTGGAGGAGGATCTGTATGTGCGCCTTCCCCGAGGACTTGTGTATGGGGGGCACAGATGTGCCAAGCTGCTTAAAAGCAGTCTATGGTCTGAAGCAGGCAGGAAGAGAGTGGTTTGACACTTCTGATGCCTTCATCATGGGGTATGACTCGAGGATGCAGAGGAGTGACGTGGAGCCGTGCGTGTACTTCATGAAGGACACTGAGCTCATGGTCATCATTCTGGCCTATGTGGATGACTACCTCGTTGCCACGAATGACAAGTCCTGGTATGATGCCTTTGTTGCTGCATTCCACTCACAGTATGCATGCAAGGATCTGGGGGTTCTGGATCTGGTCATGGGCATCGGAGTGCGCTGGGGAGATGGTACTGCATATCTCTCACAGTATGGATACATCTCCCAGATGATCAACACATATGGGTTGACTGATGCTAAGCCAGCTACTTCACCTATGTTGCCTGGCACAGCATTGTCCCCTTCTGATGGCAAGAATGTGACTTTGCCCTACCGTGCTCTGCTGGGGCAGCTGCAGTGGGTGGCTCGCTGTAGTCGGCCTGATATCATGGCAGCGGTGTCAGTTCTGTCAAGGTTCTGCACAACTTATGGCCCAAAACACTTCGTGGCCTTGAAGCAGGTGGTCAGATATCAGAAGGGCACCATGGACTACGAGCTGGTGCTACTTACTGCATCAGCGCCAGGGGGGTATAGTACTGGACCGAGCATGCCATTGCCACTCTCCATATACATTGATGCCGACTAAGCGGGATGCAAGACAACCAGAAGGAGCACCTCCGGGATTGCTGTTTTTCTCTGTGGAAGTCTGGTAAACTTCTCATCTATGCTCCAGAAGTGTGTTTCACTCTCTACCATTGAAGCTGAGATAATTGCCATGTCTGAAGGCGCTCAAGAGGTGAAGTTCATTCTCAATGTGCTGGACTCACTGGTAAATATATGCAGACCAGTGCCCGTGTACTGTGTCAATCAGGGAGCCATCCACCTTGCCTCTGACTACGTGAACAACTCCCGGTCAAAGCACATTGAGGTCAGGAACATGTATGTATATCCGAGAGCTGATCAAAGCCAAGGAGACAGAAGCTCTGTACACTACTGGAACAGCTGACAACACCTCAGACATCATGACAAAAACCACTGGCACTGCCCATCTTTCGAGTGCACAGAGAATGACTAGGTGTCATGAGCCTGCCCGGTGATGATCAATGAGGGCTGAAGGGGCACCATTCCCATATCACTGGAGCTGGAAGGGGGCACCATCCCCATATCACTGGAGCTGGAAGGGGGCACCATCCCCATCACTGGAGCTGGAGGGGCACCATCCGCATATCACTGGAGCTGGAAGGGGGCACCATCCCCATATCACTGGAGCTGGAAGGGGGGGCACTGGAGCTGGAAGGGGGCACCATCCCCATATCACTGGAGCTGGAAGGGGGCACCATCCCCATATCACTGGAGCTGGAAGGGGGCACCATCCCCATATCCCTGGAGCTGGAGGGGCACCATCCCTAGTGTTGCTGACTGAAGGGGCACCATTCCCATGAACTGGCAATGAGATAGCTAGACAGTCACCCTTTAGAAGGGGTATTGGAATCTGCAGTGCCTGCTGATCAGTTTGGTGTAAAGCATGACTGTCTAGGCCTTGTGTAGCAGTCAGATTGCTCAAACCCTGAAGAAACCCTAAGAAACCCTTAGATCTAGATCTGTACATTTGCTGAACTAATCGTAGCCGTGCCAACGGTCAGCGGAGATCATTGATGACCATCGGCAAGTGCGTAATAATTCATCGGCCCATATTCTGATAAGGGCCGGTACTCAGAGAGTTCTGTCTTAGTAAGCAGTATATTGACACACGTTGCATCAAATCTAATAATCGTGCATGATTCCCGCATGTACATACATATACATAGCATTGTCTCAGAGGAAGACCGTGTCATAAGATTTGCTTTATCACATGCACTGTGGTCACATGCATGCAGGCTGCTGGCTGAAAGGAAGTGCATGGATGAGCTCAGATATGTAATACATACTCAAATGCTTTCAAGAATGCACACATTTACATACATATATACTTCCTGAGGAAGTATATATATATATATATATATATATCGGACCATTCGGCCAAAGAACATGGTCAACAAGTCATCAGCTATCAAGCTTCAAAATACAAAGAGAGCTACCACAGAGGTGATGCCCTACAAGCTTGCTTGCCTCAGGCAAGCAAAGCCAGGGCCAAACAAAGGAAATTGTCATAAGATAGATAGCACCCCACCTTTTTCACCGACACCACGAAGCAGCACTATACGTGCATTTTCACCTTGCGGCAGATGTTCAGGAGTGATATGGTTGATAGAGCGGATATTATGTACCTGTTTGAAATTAAACAATCAAATCATGCATCACCATATATATATATATACCAATTCATGATGCATGGCACAGTCCTGATGGAATTCGTTAAGTATATGCAAAAAAAAAGTCAGGGTCAGAAATCTCCGAAGTTCGGTATCATTATCAGGCAAAACAACTGCTGGTGCGCATGCATGGTGCAAATATCCTTACTATTCAAGACAACCAAAGTTCCATCCAGCAGGATGAGAAAGCTAGACAGGGTAGAGACAAACGAGCCAGTTCCGCATGAATTATTCTGTATGCAGCAAATGCAGAAGCTGAACACATGCAGATAAATGCGGCCCGAGGCAATTTATCAATTTACTATCTAGCTAGTGAATTATATATGAGCTAGCAGCACCTTCCCCAATTTTCATGCACTGCTCTCCAAGAATTGTGCTACACACATATGGTTGCATACCCACCCGGAATGTATCAGATACCAGCACATGCCTTGTCCATGGAGATTTTGAATTATTTCCCAAGCTATCTGCACATGTTGCTTTAATGCCAAGTCGATAGCCCTTCATGTTGCCACCAGTCACTATGAATTCCATGATGGGGGCGAACTCGTAGCATCCTGGATTGTCACGTAATGGCCGTAACGTTGTGCAGCGCAATCCCTCTCCTTGGAACTTCTCCTGAGTGTGGCACCAATCTTATATAGTACATACATACAAGCAACTGACCAACACAATCGGATTAATAATAACAGCATGTAAAGATTGCATATATACATCACGAGCGAGTCGATGCATGTTGATCCAAGATAGAGTGACTCTATCATGCAGCAGGCCATAGCTTTCAACACTGTCTAGCACAATTCATTCTCTCATGCATGTGGGGGCAATCTAACATACTGAACGGCATGAGATCGGCCAACAAAAGCCAGCCCACCATCATCCCAGTGGATGTGAGAAGCAAATCAAGAGCAGGGCGGGGCCGTGACAAGATACCACAAACTCATACATATTCCCAACCCAAATGCAAAGCATCATGGAAAGATGAAACAATGTGACCGATCATCGCCAAACAACTGCTGGTCTCTGGGTAACTGAGTGAGCGGAACCTGCTGGCATGCCCCATGGGGGCAATCTAAAATACACATATAGTGAAGTGGCAAGTCCTGATGAATCCACACGCACACTCAAGCAGGCACACCGGCTCCAGAGACCCAGCAGCAGTGTGCCGGCAGAACAGTTGCAAATGGGCTCAGGTGGCTCAGTAGGTCTTAGGGGGTCCCATCCTTCATTCACTAGTGAGCTCCGGAGAATCCGGATAAGTGTATGTATGTCCCAAATTGTGTGCTGAATCCTTTATTTGCTTGATCCCTGGTGAGGGTCTATAGTGCAGCCGATCCTTTGTGGTTATGTGGTGCCAAAGGAGCCGGTCCAAGGACAAGCACACACACTGAATGGCATGAGATCAGCCGACAAATAAAAGCCAGCCCATCATCATCCCAGTGGATGTGAGAAGCAAATCAAGAGCAGGGCGGGGCCGTGACAAGATACCACCATCTCATACATATTCGTTCCCAACCCAGATGCAGATAGAGCAGCATGGATAAGCACACACACTGATGAATGGCATGAGATCAGCCGATAAATAAAAGCCAGCCCACGCCACCATCATCCCAGTGGATGTATATATGTGAGAAGCAAATCATCAGGAGCAGGGCGGGCCCGTGACAAGACATACACCATCCACCAACTCATAGAAATCATATATATATATATATATATATACATATTCCCAACCCAGATGCAAAGCAGCATGGAAAGATGATACGATGTGACCAATCATCGATCGCCCAACGATATTTGATCTCTGGGTTACGGAGTAAGCGGACCCTGCTGGCATGCCCCCCAGTGGCTCACGGTCGATGGATGGGAGCCGTTGGTCCATGGTTATGCCATGAATGCAGCCACACCACACGGCATGGACGACACCCCATGGTAAAAAACTGAAAACATGCGGGCACCTAAGTGCTCCCCACAAAAATCAAGGGGAAACATAGAGCGTGGACTTCACCACCCTCTATCCGCCTCTCCTTGCAGCAAAGGCAGACGAATCCACCGAGCTCCCCAAGAGGCAGCGCCCGCCAGAATGGCACCACATGGACAACCGCCTTCCAAAACCCACCTCCATCCACCTGGCGGCCATCCCCGTTCATAGCGACGCGCCAGTACCTCACATACATCCGGGTCAAAGAACACAAGTCCCCCGGCACGTGTGATATATAACCATGAAGCACTGGACACGGAGAGGGAGCAAGCGTCAGACGAATCCAAGACACTCCCAAAAAGCGAGACGCGCGCGGACGGTACCCCAAAACGCGGCTGTTAGTTGATCACCAGTCCCCCAGCAGGTGAAAAAGCCCCAAGGCACTGGACAGAGAAAGAGCGAGCGAGCCGCAGACGAATCCCCGGCGCTCTCAAAGATACAGCACCCGCCAGAAAAAGATCCCCGGCATGGGTACATAGCTAGTGGAGTCTTCTGTGGCTACGGGGTGCCAAAGGAGTCGCAAGGATAAGCATACACACGCACACAGGGATATCCCCGGCGTGGGTACATACATATACATACACTGCAGCCGGTCTTCTGTGGCTACGGGGTGCTAAAGGAGTCGGTCGAAGGATAAGCACACACACATGGAACTGTGGGGATGGGACCCCAAGTAATTAGGGACAGTGCAGCTCGACAGGTGCAACGCATTATTCAAGTTTGCAGCTTTCTCGCAAGGCATTCAGTGCAAGGGCTTCAGTCCCATGGAGTTGGCGCTGGCTGGGGGTAGAGGGTTGCAGGCGCAAGTCGGTGGCAGGTGCACAGGTTCGGATGAGGGCAACGAGAACCCAGCTTATCATTCTCAGCCCCTTGGGACAGCCCTTGGGGATTCTGGCCGTGGCGTGGATGGGCAAGCAAGCTCTCTTGAGACCAGGCTCTAGGGAGGGTAGAGGGCAGCGAGGTAGTCCCGAGTGTGGGCTTGGTGGTGAAGTGATGGCTCAAGTGGCAGAGCGAGGTGAACCGGCTTCAAAGACAGAGCAGGAATGCGCCGGCAGGGCATTTGCAGAGGGGCTCGGGGAGCAGAGGGGTGGTCCTGCGCGTAGGCCTGGTTGTGGAGAGATCGCTCGCGCAGCTCGGGGGGTAGGGATGTACCAGCTTCAGAGACACGGCAGCAGCACACTGGCGGTGCAGATGCAGAAGGGCTCGGGTGCGTGGCTCAGTAAGGCTTAGAGGGTCCCATTCTTCACTAGTGAGCTATCGAGCTCCGGACAATCCGGATAAGTGTCCCAAATTGTGTGCTGAATCCTTTGATCCCCGGCGTGGGTACATAGTGCAGCCGGTCGTCTGCGGCTACGGTGTGCCAAAGGAGGCTTCGGTCCAAGGATAAGCACGCACATACATACACAAATACCGGCTTCAGTCACAAGGCGGTAGTGCGCTGGCGGTGCAGATGCAGAGGGGCTCGGGTGCGTGGCTCAGCGAGGCTTAAGGGGTCCCATTCTTCACTAGTGAGCTCCGAGAATCCGGATGAGTGTCCCGAAGTGTGTTGAATCCTTTGATCCCCGGCGTGGGTACATAGTGCAGTCTCCTGTGGCTACGGGGTGCCAAAGGAGTCGCAAGGATAAGCATACACAAATAATATACATATGGTATATATATATATACATATGGTATATATATATATATATATATACATATGGTATATATATATATATATATATACATATGGTATATATATATATACATATGGTATATATATATATATACATATGGTATATATATACATATGGTATATATATATATATATGGATTTATCTTGCTAGCAGGGCCTACCTACTCCGTGCTGCATGTATGCAGCAACCAATACTCACGTAAGGAAGTCCCTACATTATCCTTCATTGATCCGCCTGTATATTATAAGGCAAATGTAGGCGAATATAGGATATATACATATATATATAGGGATAAGTCTACATCGGGGGCCGACATTTCATTTAAATCCACATCGGGGCCGACATCATTTTAATCCACATCAATTGACACTTCATTTAATCCACATCGGGGGCAGACACTTCATTTTAATCCACATCGGGCGGACATCCCATTTTTAATCCACATCGGGGTAGACATGTCATTTAATCTACATCGGGGGCTGACATATCATTTTAATCTACATCGGGGGGCGACATCTCATTTTAATCCACATCGGGTGTAGACATCTCAGTTTAATCCACATCGGGGGTATGCATTACATTCAACGTAAGGATATAATGTAAACGAAATATAACTATGCAAATCCAACCGGTAGATATGTAAATCATATCGCGATGAAAATATCTACCGGTTGGATTTGCAAAATAATGTTTTTTAGAGCGTCCAGCAGTGAAAAGCTGTTTCATTTCGCCAAACAAGACAGTCTTTCATCGTTTGCGGCACCAAAAAACATTATTTCGCAAATCCAACCGGTAGATATGCAAATCATATCGCGATGAAAATATCTACCGGTTGGATTTGCAAAATAATGTTTTTTGGAGCGTCCAGCAGTGAAAAACTGTTTCATTTCGCCAAACAAGACAGTCTTTCATCGTTTGCGGCACCATAAAAACAGTATTTCGCAAATCCAACCGGTAGATATGCTCATCGTAATACGAGTTGCATATCTACCGGTTGAATTTGCGTAGTTATGTTTCAATTACATTACATCGTTGCGTGTGTCTTCTGTCTACGCATGATATGAAATGTCAACCCCCGATGTGGATTAAAATGAGATGTCTACACCCGATGTGAAACGTTTAGGCTTGTCAGCCCCCGATGTAGATTAAAATCAAATGTCTGCCTCCGATGTGGATTAAAATCAAATGTCTGCCCCCGATGTGGATTAAAATCAAATGTCGGCCCCCGATGTGGATTAAAATGAAGTGTCTGCCCCGATGTAAATTAAAATGAGATGTCGACCCCGATGTGGATTTAAATCAAATTTCGGCCCCCGATGTAGACTTATCCCATATATATATCTAGGCGAATCTAGGCAAATGTAGGGAAATGCAAAGGGGCACATCCATCCAGATAGTACATAGACGTGGAGAAATTTCATTGAAGTGCGTGCTATTTTAACAATGAATTTCTGAAGAGTCCAAGTCCGAGCTCTTATATGTTCGCAGCAAATAAACCACCCCTAACTAAAATATCCAAACAACAGCATCGCTACAAAGAAAAAAATGCTTCTGGCTGCTTGGACATGTCAGTTAGGGATTGTTTTCTGTAACTTTAGATTTCCATACCGATACATCTGCATGCACAGTTCTGACACCAGTCTTACTTGGCATAGAATGCAACATTATTGCATGCAAACAAACCCTTACTCGCTCACTAATGATGTGCTAATTGACATGTGCAATAATAGAAATGATTCAAGATGTCAGACGGCCTGCTCCTGAACCTTGTATGTGACGTTTCTATGATACATGACAGAAGCTGACCCCACCTGTTCATATTTCTCCATGGTCCAATGGCCACCAGGCGTAACATCGGTGGCTGGATAAGGGCCAAGCAGGATTGCATTCAGGGTCACCGTATCTGGAAAATTTTCGATTGTCTGCCCAGTAAGCGTCTTCACCATTCGGACAAGGACTTTCTGCAAAATTCCGCAAAAAACTGTTTTCTTGTCACGCTTCAGCCACACCTCCACACTACATGTCTGCACTTAAGTACTAAAACAAAGCGAAATCTTCTACAATAATGCATTGCGTACACTTCTATATATTATATGTATACAATTATGTCATACATTATGCTGCAGGTGAAGCTGGAGTGGGCATATATATATATGTATATGTATATAGATAGATAGATAGCACTCACGTTAGGCATTCCCTCCATCATCCTTCATGCACCTGTATATAAGGCGAATGTAGGCGAATATAGGATACATATCTAGGCATATCTAGGCAAATGCGATCTAGGAAAATGTAGTGAAAAATAGGAAAATATAGGCGAGTCGGAAGGAAAATGTAGGGAAATATAAGAACACAAACTGAGCTTATAAGCTCGACACAAGACTTGAAATGTAAACTGCAAAAGTGTTGTAAGACTGCAAGAAGATGCAAAGAAGCAAACTGAGCCTTGAGATAACGACTGCAAGAGCAGATAGATAGATAGATAGATAGATAGATAGATAGATAGATAGATAGATTCCACCACGCATGCATGCTCTTTAAAGTATGTGTATACATACATCTCAGAAAAGTTCATTTCAGACATAGTCATGCATGCCCCCCTTTACAATATACATATGAGACATGCATTGATTGGGTTTGAATGTAGATAGGACAAATTAATTTCCACGCATCGCGCACGCGTTCTGCAGGCCTGCATTCTCACTGTGTTAAGTCATAATCCGGCAATGAATTGATGGCCTATGCTATCAGCAATGTGCGTGTGCTCAGAACACACACATGATAAAACGCTATTTTGAATCTTGGATTGGTGACAACTCCAGCAGCAGCAGCAAGATGTATATGATGGATAATGTCCTGAATTCACATCTTGAATCTTATTAGATACAGAGCGAGGGCGGGGGAAATTGCATTACAATAATGCTCGTTATTATAACAAGGAGCGAAAAGGAAATCCAATTGCAGTGATTCACAATCTCCCTAACAAGGATGGGATTATTAGCAAAATTATGATTTGGTGTTCACTATTCTGACCATGAAAGGCTCATCCCTAACTCCTTGCCATCCAAGGCACGGCTCACTTGTATGTGGCAATGTCGACAACGGAACTGGATTGACAGAACCAGAAAGTTCCTAAACCTCTTAAAATATCTAGCCACCATCACATCAGTGTCAAGGAAAGTTTCTAGCCTACGAGCATGCAATGCATCTTGGAAACTCCTTGGGAGAATGAACATTGTCAACCCATCAGATTCAACGTCGCATGTATGTACGGATTGCTTGTATGGGAGCGAGCCGTCAAAGCAAGAGCCGGCAGATGCGTGCGATATTGCCCCAATTCTATATCACCTGTCCCATCACGTTGCTGCGATATATACTTCATATACGAAGTATGTATATCTATGGCAGTCTATCTAATTTTGAGGAAGAGCGCATCACCTGACCACATCTTGCTCGTACATGGTGAGATAGTGCACGTCGCCTCTTGACCCCACTGATGGTTACAGGAGGTCCTTGCTGGTGATGCCAGTAATTGGAAGCTGCGGCCACATATATTACCAGAACTTCTCAAAATATAGAATGGTTCAAGATATCCCTACTTGGTAGAATTGTATCCCATGCATTCATGTGAGGATTTTGGTGGGCCACAATTTTTTGGTATTTTCCATCTAGCAATGAGGAGCTATATATGACCGGTGCATGGTGACCACGAACGTGGGGAGAATGGGCATTGCTCGCTCGCAGATGAAATTCTATCTGTCGATAGCTAGAGGTATGATTTTAGTAAAAACCGATAATTGTAATGTGTAATAATGAAATACCTCGGACTGTCACTACTGTCAAATTGAATGTACAAATTCATTGGCAGTAAAAAATACTATCAACCAGTTACAAAACTCGAGATTTATTAATGCCTAACCCCAACGGATCATTAAACTCACAGTAGCTATATATACAATCATATTTTTCTTATTATTGGGCGAAAGTCGAGTTAAATGAGTAAGTGCAACTAGCTAGTGGTCATACCTAAAAAGTAATTCATTACCAAACTTTAATTACCGATTCATCAAACAATAACATACGTTCAACCCCAACTAATAATAAGTCAAAAATTGTGTCAGACACTTTTTCCTGAATGTGGCCGATAGCTAAGATCATCCATGCATCCTCATTGGCCGGCCCCGCATTGGACTTGCTGATTTGTGTTACATCTAGACATCTTCAAAATGTTAATTGATCCCGATCATCATCATCATACGGTAGCTAATAATAATGGATGGTGCAGAAGCACATACAGTAGTGCTACAATATTACGGTAGTAAAGCAGGAGTACAGTACTACAATACCACAGTAGATAGTATTGTAGTATTCACTCTGGCTTCCCACCACACCAGATAGTATGGTAGCTAGTGTAGGAGCACATACATGCAGTTCAAAGTGGTTTCAAGAAGACACAGATTTATTCATAACTTTTTTGAGAAGCTTTTTACACCCTAGCGAGTACCTTCCAGCAGCATCTGCGTGGTGTGGCTGCTGACTGATATACATATATATGTTACACGCCAATTGCGCCCCACGCCAATCGCGCCAAATGTCAGAGAAGTATGGTTTTCGACGTTTTCTTTGTTGAACATGGTTGAAGTATATACCTTGCAATTTGTAGGCTCTATGGGGCGCAATTGGCGTGAAATTTTTCACAACGCCAATCACACCGGGCGGGATTGGCGTGAACGGGGCGTAATTAATCGCGCCGCATGATTAATTGGCGTGTAACATATATATATATATATATGTATATATACATATATATATGTATATATACATATAATCAAAAGTCGACAGAATGCATGCCCGTCAGAGGCAGTGTGTGTGAAAGAGAGGCTTATTAGCGCCGCACAAGTATTGTGTAGTTCTTAGGTGAATCAATTCGTGTAAAAAAAAAAAAACTTGCTTGCATTATTGCAAACTTTGTCTGTCAAGCAGCATCACTTTTCGATGATGAGCCGCCCAGGCCTCGGTCCAGGCCGCGGGGGCAGTTAACGGTTTTTAGAAAATTGATAGCAGTGATTTTTAGTGTGATAATTTTCAAATTTCTGCCAACGACCTTCACCAACGGCACAAATGAGGATCTACCGAATGCAGGTGAGAGACAGGTGCGGCCATATGCTGTTGAATTCTGCCCTAATGCGCCGTACCTGCTTGAAAAAATGACAAAAGTTCAGAGACGCAAGAAGTCGAAAAACTGCCGGAAAACCCCAGGAAAGAACCATGAAGAGTACCAACGCGAGAAAATTCGGTGAAAGAAGTCCCCAGCAGCAGGTGGGGCAGCCCGATAAGCTGGAAAGACACGCGGACAGAGGAAGGACAGCCAATGACCGCGAGATGACAGATAGAACAACTTCGCGCAGAACTCAAGAACCATGTGTCGAAGGATACGAGTGAGCATGACGGGGGTGCCAAGATGGTACCAGTACTAGACACGCACGAGGAGGACGTGGCCCTGGTGATAAGCGAGGCCCAGAAGAAGGATGCGAACGTGACAGTGCTGGCTTGAGGCCCTGGCCGAATATTTCGCGGAAAGCTATGGGGAAGAACGTAAACTGGGGTACCAACAAGCCTTTCCACTTGAGACCCATACGGCCGCGTGGGCCGGGACGGTAAGGTGGACTATTTGCCAGTGGCCAACTGAACGGACCTACGGTATATATGAGGAGCAGGATGAGCTTGGTATGCACAGCACGGGCCCGCATGTCACTGTGGGCCCATTCAGGGAAGAGCCGCATGTGGTGGTCAGCTACCTGCTGGGGTACCTGTCTGCATATGTGCGACACCTGCATGGGCTGGTTGGGGACGGATGCAGCAATACCGGACGTGGAGCAGCTTAAGGTGAGATGGTTCGCGGACAAGGTGGCTGAGCTCCATCTAACTTTCAAAAAGACCGAATATGCGCTGACGGCGCTGGCGGCATCCCTAGTGCATATGCCGCTGCACTGCGTTCCCCTCGGGGAGGACTCCTTCAAGATCACTAACTTAGCTATTCCGAGGGTGAGGGTCGGTGTACCATCCGCGGCAGCAGTGGGGCGGAACCGAAGGACGGCAGCTTTCACGTCATCAGTGAGGGGCTCAAGGGAAAAAACATCCGGGACCTTGCTTGAGGAGCAACTGAGGGCTATATATGGACGGGCTGGAGTCTGCAATCAAAGGGGGCCGCGGCTGGTCGGTGCATCTGGTGGCTGGGACAAATAATATCCGGCTGGTGGCGACATCGGAGGAAGCCGCAGTCAAAATCGAAGAAAAGGTAACCACTTTCCCAGGGCTAGAGGACTACCAAGTACAGTACAGAAAATCGTGAACTACGGTAGCGCAAATAAAGGCCTGCGAGGAGACAGAGGTTGTGGTTGTAGACAACGGCCACACGCTCCGTCTGGTGTGCGTGGGGGATCTCCCGGATATGGCGAAAGCTCTGCGGGAGCTTTTCGCACAGGCTGGACCCGGGGAGCATCTTCGAAAACTCCCAGCGACAGCAGCAAGGCCGGGCACGGACACGACTAAACCCGGCACGTACCTGCGTACTAGAGCGACAAAAAACGGCACCCTTTTCATCGCCTCAGCCAGTGAAAAGGCCTATAATAACTGGTTGGGTAAGCAGGAGAACCGCGAGGCGCGGTTCAAAATAACATCAAAGAACCGGTAGTTTATGGTTCAACAATCCGACTTTTCACGCACAAGTGACAGGTACAGCGGGAAAAGACACGAGCAAAAGACTTGGGGGGAGGCCTAGATAGATAGATACAGTGGTGCAAACGCTGGAAGCGAAGCTGCTGACTGGATCGTGGGCGAAAGTTGCTGGAGGAGGCAACGACAACGAGTCGGAGCTGAAGGCGCAGCGGGGGGCGGTTGAGAAGCTAGAAGGGGCCTGCAATAAAAGCTTCAGCGACAACGTGGCGGCCACCAAGGAGGTTGGCAAGAAGGTTGAGGTCGTCAACCAGTCGGTCATCGATCTCACGGAAGAAACGAAGCAGTACCACGAGATACATACAGGCATCTCCGAGGACATCCTTAAGAGCTTTGGGAACGCCAACCGAGCACTGGCAAAGCTCCTCACTGACAAGGCCACCCCGGAAAAAGCATCAAGAGGTGTCCGACGGACAAGATCAGACACACCGCTGAGCGACGGCTCAACTGGACATATATATGGAGCACGACGGGCCTTCTTCCATCACGCCCGAAGAGCAGGAGGCAGCAAGGGCTCTCCGCAAGGCACGGGTAAGTTCCCACCCCACCCGGAAAATACTGAAAGAGAAAAAAGGAAAGTACCAACCACGGGGCACAAAAACATCACTAGCAGGCACATATACCGCTTGCAGAAGGGGAAAACGAAGATCGTGTCGAGGCAAAAACTGCAAAAATAACCCTAGGCAGCTTACTGTGTTAACTCTTGTGTTAACTCTGGAAAAATCGAAGGGGCAAAAGATAAATCTGAGACCGCCGGGGGAAGGAGCGGGGTGTGGACACACAGCAACTCCGCGAGGACAGGACCAAAAAGAAATCGGCAACTGGTAGGACCAGAACTGAACGAGGCTGAGCACATCGAAGGCAGACGGTTGTGCTATAGCAACGACGGGATCCCTGTACCAAAAAGTAGAAGTAACTCTGCACCAGGCAGGGGGAAAGACCCTGGCAACCTTGAAAGCCCTTTTGACAACATCCAGCCGGCCCGGGTAACTATTAATATATTGTTCCCACGGCACATCACAAACAGCCCGCATCCCTGCAGTCACCTCCCCATCGTTGTGAAAGGGGACCTGTATGACATACCGGGAACTTCCAGAGACATCGACACTGCACCTCACCTACGTGACCCCACAGTAAGCCTGCAAACCCGAGCTCACCGCCCCACTGCTGAAAGGTGGGACCAGTACAAACCACCGGACCCGAAAGAACAACCGGAATCCTGCTGGTGCACGGTAGACCGGTCCCCCCCAAGGGGACATAACAGACACATAACCACAATAAATACTGGTAATAACATGAACTCTGGCAACCCCCGTCTTAGACAACCCACACCTATGAGTACGGGCACAAAAGTGCAAATGGTGCGGAATGCCTGGGCAAGTAAACAAAGGAGGTTTCATACGCACGGCCCATGTACTAGGGGGGTGTACGGAAAGGGAGATAAAGAACATGATAATAATCAGGTCAGATGAAACTACCAGAATGATAGCGAAGGACATGAGCAAAGGCAGGAAAGGGGGATGCATAATAAGGACCCACGCCGGGAGGAGGGGGGTGGGGATGAATGCGGGCACGCCGATAGAGGACTTCCTACTCACAAGAGGGCAATGCAGGATGGATGGATTTTTAAATTGAAAAAACTACACCTTAGAGTCTTTTATCAGGTGCCAAAGAGCCCAGGTGGTGGCTCAATCCCTGGGTCGCCTGGAGTGTCAAAAGCACTCACTAGATTCAAACTGGCTAGAAGCATGTCTGTTGTGTACTGTCTGCTGTGCACTTGCTGAATCCGATCAAATAACTCGAAAATATGGCAAGTAGTTGTCGAGAATCAACTAACCTAGAAAGTCGTCGCAAATAAAACATGCTTCTAGCCAATTTGAATCTAGTGAGTGCTTTTGACACTCCAGGTGACCCAGGGATTGAGCCACCACCTGGGCTCTTTGGCACCTGATAAAAGACTCTAAGGCTGTAGCTTTTTCAATTTAAAAATCCAGGAATCTGCATCCATATAGTTCTAAGCTCTTAGAACTATACGGGTACAAAGTAACACTACACGTAATGGTATTCGGGAACACAGGTACGATATATGAACACACGGTAAAGATACTGACCAAACACTTAGGATTCGACAAACAGGAAGCACTACCATACGCCTACTCAGGAAGATACACGGCCTCGCTACGGGATATGCAGTAAGCCTTAACAGATTATACAGGAAAAAAGTGGATAACGAGCCGGATTGAAGGAAAATGGAATAAGAGTCAAGGGGACTCAAAGCCCCACACCCCGAAAAAGGGTGTCTCTTTTTCTTTTCTTTTTTCTGTCAAGCAAGAACAAGCATGCCATGGATCGGATCTCAACACAGATAGAGATAATCAAACAGGTAGGTGTGCAGTATCTATGTTTATAAATGATCAAGCGCTTTCCAAAAAGATTTTGGTGCCCTCCCAATTTCAATGGCAATTGTGGTCAAATTGGAGCCTGCAAAATTTATTCAGAGGTTTCTGTGCTGGTAGATTGATCAGAGTGTCCTATCTACCTGAGCCGTCAGATGAAAAACACTGGTGATTTCGATCTGAAGGCTTTACACTCAACAGTATTTAGGAGCTCTGACCGTGGGAATCCGCAGCTCTGCCTTCGCAAAAGAGCTCCACAAGAATTTTTCCTCGCAGGAAATTCTTAGTGGGGCACACTGCAATTTTTACCCCAAGCAATTTTGTACATTACTGTTGAAGTTTTAACCCCTATGGAGCGGTTTGTACCGTATACGGTACAACCACTTCAAACTCTAAGCTTGGATTCATTTCTCAGCCCGATAGCACTTGTCGGAATCGGCCATACAAGCTTCGCGCACCCGTTGCAATAGGTATGTTCAAATTGGAGTGCAACAGAATTTTTGTGGTTTCAGACTTTCAGAATCCGTGACTCCTGCTGCAGTAGAGCCGAATGACACATGTAGCTCCGTGACACAAACAGGATGTACAAGTAGCCACGAAGCGACACGCCTGTTCAGCTCTATTACTTTTGCTCTTGCAAACAGGAACTTCACGGGTACCTACGGTACTCTGTGAGGCACACTGCAAATCTGATTTTGTAAATTTCTTCACCTGTTTCACCGGTAAAACAGTAGAGTAGGTAGTGACGAGACCACTAGGTTGTACGACGGCGATCGAACGACGACAGGAGATCTGACAGCGAAGTCGCGGGGACGGCGTTACGACTTCAAAACGACGGCTTCACATCGGCTACGGCAGTACGATTGACTTCACTGTTACTCCTTTGAGGGAGAGAAAATGGCTGGAACTTCGAAGGGAAAGTCTACAGAGGAATTCCCTCCCCTCCCGGGGAAGCCAGACATCGGGCAGGCTTCCCCTTCCCCGGCAGCACCGTCCACTCAGGACGTGCTGATGCAACAAATTCTGACAATGCAAAAGCAGCAAGGGGAGCTGCTTGAGATGCAGAGGCAGCAGGCAGAGGAGCATCGCCTGCTGCGTAATGAGCTTCAACGTCAAGCACAGATCAACGTTGAGTTGGAGGCGAAGGTGGCAGCGAAGCCTGGGACTTCTGACCCGGACTCCGCAGCCAAGACCGCCGAGCAACTTCTGGAGAGAAGGAGGAAGCTGGAGTACGTGCCAGCAGCCTCGGTCAACCCGTTCCCACCGCGGCCGGCTACACTGACATCGAGGATGCCGCAGTTGTACGACCTGCACGGCAGCAAGACGTACGACGCGCTCTCCAAGAAGTCCAACTCTTCGATGAAGTACGAGTGCATGGTTCTGGCTCCAGCGCTGTCTTATTTGCACGACGTGGTGGACGAGTGCAACAAGACGTTGGACGTGAACGAGGACTGCGGACTGACGAAGATCGAGTGGCAGAAACGTTTCCACGCGGTGACCAACTCGGTGCACGGTGTGTACGCGTTGCTGTGCAACCGTTGGACGATGCTGGAACTGCGCGGGCAGCTGGAGCAGGAGCCTGGTTCTTCACAACGGGGAGGATCGGACGCTCTACGCGCAAAGCTGCAGTTCGTGGAGGACAGAGTCTACCAGGCAGCAGACGGCGTGGTGGCAGATGAGGTGTTGCAGCAGTGGCTGAACGACTTTGACAAGAACCGCGGCAAGGCGATGCTGAGCATGACGGCGAAGAACGCGGCGAACGCGGAAACGCGGGTGGTGAATCCGCGGGACCGAGAACTGCGCTGGAAGGAGCGTAAGAACAAGGAGGAGAAGGACGCTAAGAAGCCTACCGAAAAAGGCGGCAAGGGCCGGGGCGGAAAGCCCGCGGCCGATGTGTGATGTGCGTGCCGCCACCCCGTCCAGCGCAACAGCCCTCTCCGGGCGCTGGGCGGGGAAAACTCACCGTGCAACAGCAGGTGAGACAGCGGAGGGGAGCATGGCGCGCGGCGGGCGCCAGTTCCGAGGTGATGCAATGGATTACTCACGGGGTGAAGTTGAGGTGGAAGCGCAAGCCTCCGCCTCCGTTCGACCACGGGGTGTCACTGAGGGATGCTACGCGGCAGCAGCAGGTGTGGCTGGACGCGGAGAAGGAGAGGCTGCTGGAGAACGGTGCCTGGACGAGAGCGACGAGAAGATCTCACGTTTCTCGCGCTTTTTTAGTGCCAAAACCGGGTACGAACAAGTGGAGACTGGTGGTGGACTTCCGATGGCTGAACCAGTGGTGTGTGAAGAATCGTGTGAAGATGGAGACGCTGACGAAACTAAGGAGACTGGCGAAACCGGGCGACTGGTGCTTCAGCTTCGACCTCCAGGACGGGTTTCATGCGCTGGGGATCCACCCGGACTTTCAGCGATTCATGCAGTTCGACCTGCAAGGGGACCTGCTTCAATGTTCAGCGATGCCGTTCGGATGGAGCGACGCTCCGAGAGTGTTCTGCAAGTTCGTACGCGTGATGGTGGAGGCTTTACGTTCTCCACAGGCAGCGGAGGATCGCAGAGAAATCAGGAGGCTGCGGGACGGTTCCGCAGTACGACAGCGATGGTCAGTCCGTCGCAGGACCGGTGGTGCTGGCGGGGACGCGAACCGTCACAGCGGAATGCGAGTACTACCGTACATGGACGATTTTCTGGTGCTGGTCGACTCTCAGCGAGAAGGCTTTCTGCGTCGAGAAAAAATTCAACTGGTGCTTCATCGACTTGGCCTACGGCGGAACGAGAAGAAGGGCCAATGGGAGCCTACGCAGGTGGTGGAGCACCTCGGCTGGAGGTGGACCTGACGCTGGGACAATTCCGTGTAACAAAACGACGGGTACACAAGATCCACACCAAGGCGAAGGAGATCCTGTGCGACGCAGCGAGAAATCGGAGGTGGATTCCTGCCAGGAGACTGGCTTCCTTCACGGGACTCTGCCAATCCGTGTACTTGGCGGTACCAGCGGCGCGGGAGCTCTACTTCGTGCTGGCAGAGAAACGCAGCTGGGGAGCGAAGGTAAAAATCTCGCGTGCAGCTCGGGGGGACTTAGAATGGTGGTCCAGGCTGCCTGTGATGAGCAGGTGGAACGGGCGCAAGATCTGGAGATCCCCGACGAGAGCGAAGGTGCACACGGACTCTTCGATGACAGCCTTTGGAGGAGTGCTGAACCTGAAGTTCCCCGCGCGAGGTTTCTGGCCAGACGAGATGCGCAGCTGGCACATTACACACCTGGAGCTGGAGGCCGTGTACAAGACCGTACAGGCGTTCCTGCAGGAGCTGGAGGGCAAGGTCGTACGGCTCTACGGCGACAACCAGGCGGTGGTGGCGATGCTGTCACACTTCACATCCAGAAACCCGGACCTGATGAGGAGAATGCGGAGACGCTGGCTGCTACTGGATCTGCACGACATCGAGTTGCAGGCTCGGTACATCCGCAGCGAGGCCAACGTGTGGGCCGACAACCTTTCGCGTTGCGAGGATTTGGACGACTGGCGGCTGAATCGGGACTGGTTCGTGTGGGCCAACAAGCAGTGGGGGCCCTACACAGTCGACCGGTTCGCTTCCGAGATCTCCGCGCAGCTTCCTCGGTACTACGCTGCGTGGAAGGACCCGAAGTGCGAAGGTGTGGACTCTCTGACGTACGACTGGCGGGGGGAGAACAATTGGGTGAACCCCCCGTGGGCGCTGCTGGACGAGGTGGCGCACAAGCTGCGGGAGGAGGGGGCCGCTGCTACGGTGGTGGCTCCGTACTGGCCGGGACAGTCCTGGTTCAGAGAGCTGGAGGCCCTGGCCACCGAGGTGGTGATCATGCCACGGCGCAGGGACCTGTTCACTCCGAGCAGGCTGGGAGGGTCCGAGCTGCTCGGGCCCTCGAAGTGGGACGCTGTGATGTTCTTCATCGAGGCGCGCCCGTGAGTTACTACGCTGCTGAAGTACGAAGAAGCTCTGCTACGAGTACGACAGCAAGCAAGGTGACCGTGGGTACGAAAATCGAGGTGTTCTGGAAGGACGATGGCTGCTTCTACCCGGGTGTGATGAAGGAGTTCAACGAGGACGGGAAGGCGCACGTGCTGTACGACGACGGCGACGAGGAAACGCTGGACTTGTCCGAGGAGAACTTCAAAATCATCAACAGCACGGACGAGGCAACGGACGCGGACGGCGAGAACACCGAGCGGAGCAGCGGAGGCAACTACGAAGAGTACAAGCGCGGTGGTGTTGTACAAAATTTCCTCACGCGCTCACTTTGTGAGCGGTGGAGGGGTGAGTTGGGACCTTCCCAGCTCACGGAACTGGCAGTGACGATGCAGAGAAAGGCACTGCTGGACACGACAATGGGCAACTACGGACCGAAGGCGCAGCGCTTCATTTTATTTTGTGAGCTGCACCAACGGCCGTGGCTGCCAGCATCGGAGGCGACGGTGTTGCTGTACATCGCCTCTCTGTTGAAGGACGGGGGCATCAAGTCGACCTCCTTGCAGCCGTACCTGTCTGCCATCAACAACTACCACGAGGACCTACGTTTTCCTGGACCAGCGAAGGGGCGTTCTGTGACCCGAGCTGTGAAGGGGATGGCGACCATCCAGGCGGAGCTGGCGGTGCAGGAGGAGAACATCGAGACCCAGCGGACGTGGCTGCCAGCGACACACGTACGACGTGTGCACGAAGCAGCGCTGAGTTTGACTCCGAGATCGCCTGAGGAGATGCAGCTACTGCGAGCCTTCGCCCACGTGGTTGTGGCCTTCGTGACCTTCGGCAGACCGGACACGGGGACCTCGTTGTCACGGCAGCACGTTCATTGTGGCGACAGTGAGTTCTCAGTGGTGCTGCTGAAGGAGAAAGGACGGCGGCATCAACTGTTGAAGAGACGCCTGTGCATCCCCTGGAAGGGGGTGGCTCTGTTGAAGGAGCTGATCGAGCACTGGGAGTTCCACCGTGACACGGCTTGGAACAGTTCTGAGAAGACTCAACCTGACGCCAACTGGCTGCTACCCGAGGACCCGAAGAGCTTCAAGGCTTCCGTGGTGAATGACTGGATTGGTCTGGCTCTCAACGAGCTGGACTGCAGACCTCCGGAAGGAGGTCACTTTTCTGCACACAGCACCCGGAAGGGTGCCACGACGTGTGCTCGAGCTGTGGGTGTTACAATGGAGAAAGTGTGCTTCCTGGGAGGCTGGTCACAGTTCTCTTCGGCAGTGCAGCACTACATCGACCCGACAGCTCTGAGGGACACAGACATGGACTACTACTTCGCTTGGTTAACATGGTCACAGTGACAGAGATCAGATTTCTTTTGTGTGCCTCACAGTTTCATCTTTGGTTTCATGGCAAATGAGGATTCGAGCAAAAGAGAAATGTTCAAATTGGAGTGCAACAGAATTTTTGTGGTTTCAGACTTTCAGAATCCGTGACTCCTGCTGCAGTAGAGCCGAATGACACATGTAGCTCCGTGACACAAACAGGATGTACAAGTAGCCACGAAGCGACACGCCTGTTCAGCTCTGTTCCTTTTGCTCTTCCCACCGCTCCCGACCCAGAGGACGGACTCTTTCCTTTTGGTGACGTGCACAGACAGTCTGGATATCTCATCAAAAACATGAATTTAGAAAGCATGTAAAAGCACAAAATGCATTTTAAACACTTTACAAAATCATTTTAATGAAATGTATTGCAGTGCCTGCCTTTGGCAAATGAGGATTCGAGCAAAAGAGAAATATATAATACTCAACAATTTATTCTACACATATACTTAGTATATATATCTCACCCAAGGGCAATTTTGTTGTAATAAAATCCCCAAAGTTGCTTATTTCTAGGCATGAAATTTGGGTCAAAAGTATCTTAAAGTGTGTAAAATCGAGGTGTAGATGCCATTCATCGACAAGAATTTGTTGGTTCAGTAACCACTAACATATAAAATGACCATGCACCTCATATGGGCAATACTTACTTTCCCAACAGTCGATTTCCCCCGAAAACACACAATATGGCCTTAAGTATGGAAAACATTTGACAAATGATGTTTTTTCGTTGTTTTTTGATGTTTTTTTCACCTTATTGCTTGAATATTTCGATGTATTAGTGCGTTTAACTACAGCCACCATTACCAATTTCAAGGCATAAGTAAAGGCGATTGTTTTATGGTCGAGGTGCGACCTAATACTCGAATAAGCGGTTGTGAGAACTGATTTTTGACACTTTTGATTGCTGGAAAACGTGTTTTTTGGCTTGTATATCACCGATATATCGTTGTATATATAATACGATCATGTATTCTATAGATCAAAATCACTTTATAGGAGTTATGGAACATGTAACGAATCACCCACACTTACCAAGGTACCATATACCGTGAAAACGGCACATTTGTGAAACTAGTGCTTTTGGCAAAAAATTCTATCCGCTCCATAGGGGTTAAAACCTTTATTTGACGGCGTCAGAAGATAGAGTGCTGACCGGTCAAGGCAGTTCTGAAGGGGGAGATCGTCCGAGGAGATCGTTCGAGTTCGCCTGCCCCGAAACAATCGGAACTGACGCGCGAGCCGAACCCTGGATGGGAAGCTCTGCTTGCGCAGCAGACTGCGCTGCTCAACACAATGCTGCAGCAGAAGAACGATCTCCACACGTGGCTGCGAAGGCCGTCTTCCAGGCTGACGGAAGCGCTCAGAGTGGGGACGCGGAGTTGGAGGCACTGAAGCAGTTACCTTATATATTATGTGCTCCACGTTGCTGGGAATCCTTTCCTCAAATGTATGACCTTTACAATGACAAGACCTACGACGCCCTGTCCAACCGCATGAACTCTTCGATGCGGTATATATGAGCAGTTGCTTGCTTGCTTGGTGCTCGCGCCCGCGCGTTTGTACATGCACGATGCGATTGCGTATTTCGAAGGCACCATGGACTGGCTCATGGACGAGAAAGACCCACCTTCGATGGAGGAACTTGGCGAGAGTCGAGCGGGTGCGTGTACACCGCTCACAACACCTTTAAGGGCGTTTTCCTCTTCTCAGCAAGCAACCGAACCGCTACACGATGATTCGGCTGAGGGCGAGCATAGAATCGGATGTCATAGTCCACGGTGAAGCGGACGCGCTGCGGGCAAAACTGGCGTTCATCGAGGAGAAGGCAGGTGTAGGCTGGGACGGACTGACGGGCTCGTGATGATCGACTCAGTCCTCACCAAGCGGTTGAAGGAATTCGACAACCAGAAGGTGAAAGCTGTGATGAACACGCACGCCAAGGCCAGCGCCAAGAATTCGAGTTTTCGAGACCTTCAAGGAGAGGCAAAGGCGTTGGAGCTGGCAAAGGTGAAGGCGGGCGCGGTAATGGGAGGGGCGGCAAAGGGTCAGGGCTTTAGCGCGGCGCCCACGCCCAGACCCAGCCAAATTTCCATTCAGAAAATTGTTGGGCGCCTTCGTTCCGCCCCTCAGGGCTTCCAACAAAAGGAGCCCATCCACCCGCCAGGAAATAAAGGGTGCGAAGCAGCAGGGGGGCATGACATGCGGCTGGCACAAAATCAGAGGTGATGCAGTGGCTGGATCATCAGCATATATAGGGCCCAATCAAGATGCGCTGGGTTGTCAAGGCGCCTCTGCCTTTTGATCATTGAGTGTCCCTGGCCAACGCCACCCCTCCGCAGCTGGAGTGGATGTATGGCTGCAGAGACCGAGCGGTCGGTATCTCAAGACAGGCGCATGGGTGCGAGCGAGCGAATAGACGACGACATGTTTATTTCCAGGGTGTTCGTTTCTGGTGCCGAAGCCGTGCGTGGACGAACAAATGGCGTCTTGTGATCGATGGACTTCCGCTGGTTGAACGCCCACTGTATGTGTGAAGTCACGCTGCAAGATGGAGACCCTGAAGAAGCTGCGACGGCTCGCCAAGCCGGACGACTGGTGCTTCAGTTTTGACCTCCAGGATGGGTACCACGTCGTGGGGATCGACCCCGCCTTCCAGGAGTACATGCAGCAGTTGGACGTGCGGTCGAGTTATTCCAGTTCGGCGCCTTCCATTTGGATGCAACGATTCCCCTCGCATTTTTGGCAAGGTGATGAAGGTACTCATGGAATGCCTTTATTTGCTCTCCGCGATCCACGGCAGATGCGAGAGGTGCGGAAGCTGCAAAGCGGAAGCAAGGTGCGCCGGCGTTGGGAAGTTTGCAGACGACCGAGCTGGAGGATGCGTGCGCGAGGAGCGAGCCCCAGCAGGGGCAAGGGTGCTCCCCTACGCACGAAAGGGCAATAATGGGAGCCGACGCAGCCGATGGAGCACCTCAGCAGGCTGGAGGTCGGTGGCTGGACTTCGGGAAGGCGGGACAGTTCCGCGTGACGCCGGCGAGATGGCAGAAGATTCATCTATATATGTGCAGGCCAAGGCGCTAGCTTCTCAGCGAGGCGTCGAGGCAGCGGCGGTGGCTGCCAGCCCGGAAGCTTGCAGCGTTCTCGGCGCTCTGCCAGTCAGTAGATAGAGTATCTGGCAGTTCCTCCGGTGAGATTATATCCCAGAGAGCTGCACTTTGTGATCTCCACCAAGCGGGGATGGGGCACGAAGGTGAAGCTCATCACACGGCAGGCGCGGAGCGACATCCAGTGGCTGGTAGCTCAGGCCGGCTCATCAGCATAGCCGGAGGAACGGTCGCAAGAACTGGCGCAGCCCCACGAGGACAAAGGTGCACACCCACTCCTGCCTATTGTGGGGCGGGGTAGGTGCTGAACGAATTTGAACGAAACATGCGGCAAGGTAGGGGGTTGTGGTCGGACCACCTGTATGTACATCACGAATCTCGAGCTGGAAGCCGTCTACAAGATGCATGGTGCATCCGTTTCTGCGGGAGCTCACCAGCAAGGTGGTGCGCCTGTACTACGACAACCAGGCGGTCGGTGGTGGCGATGCTCAGCAGCCACGCACTTCACCTTGCAGAACCAGAGCTGATGTGACGCATGCATGCATGCCGTGCCTGTGGATCCTCCTCGACCAAAACGACATCGAGCTCCAGCAGGCGAGGTACATCAGAAGCGAGCAAACAATTAATCGCAAGTGGGCCGATCGGTTATCTCGGGACAGGGACTTGAACGATTGGTAACCGAACCAACGGTGGTTCCAGTGGGCTGAGCGGGAGTGGCATCGGCACAAATCAAGTGGACCCCTTTGCTTCATTCCAAGCTCTCGGCCCAGTTGCCTCGTTACTACGCTCAGTGGTACAACCCGGGGTGCGAGAGAGTGGACTCTTCATTTGGCCTATCTAGCTAATATTTCTGGCGAGGAGAAGTCAATTAGGTCAACCCGCTGTATGTGGTGACTGCTCGATGAGGTGGCTCACAAGCTCGCTGTGGGAGGAAAGGTGTGCCGCCACGGTGGTGGCGCCCTACAGCAGGTAGGCCTGGGCAGATGTGGTTTCAGCAGCTGGAGGCCCTGGCCGACGAGGTGGTCATCCTGCCCAGGAGCAGAGACCTCTTTACTCCCAGCCGGCTGGGAGGTTCCGAGCTGCTCGGGACCTCAAGCTGGGACAACGCCATGTTCGTTCCACAATCATCTCCGACTCCCAGTGAGCCATTACATGCAGGAGCAAAGAAGGCCGGCAGCAGGGCACACTCCGCAGACGGGGCTGGTGCGAGGCTGCAAGTAAGGTGAAGGTGTACTGGCCCGTGGATGACGCCTGGTACACGAGCATCGTGCGTGGGCGACACCCGGCGGGCAAACGGTCTGACCCATGCTGCCTACGATGATGGAGACAAAGAGGACTTGGACAAATCATGAGCAAGCAAGGAGAAGTATGAGGTGATCCCAGAAGCGGCGCAGGAGATGAGCGGCCGGGATGCGGCGCTTCAGGATGCAGCACTGGATCTTGATATAGGGGAGCTGGGGGACAGCTCCCTCACGGAGCTGGCAGTGCAGATGCAGGGGACAGCATTGGGCAGCAAGACGGTGAGCAACTACCAGCCGAATTCACAAGCCTTCATGAATTCCTGTGTGGCGGAAGGGCACCAGTGGCTGCCGACAACGAAGGCCATGCATGGTCGGTGCGGTCGCTCGCACCTGCTGGGCAAGGGCACAGTACAAGCGCTCATCTGAAATTATGACGGAGAATCGCCCTTTTTTCTGCAATGGAGCTCGAAATCGAGGAACGGTTCAGAAACCCGGAAAATCGCGGATCGCAAATCTCAGTCGTTCGATTTTTCTGATTTACCCGTTCTGGTTTTTCTTCGCAGCGTTCGCGTTCATTGCTCTTTTGCAGAACTCACGGGAGGGGTCTTACTAGGATAATCAACTTCTACTAACTTCATATATCTAGTAGAAAGTGTACGAACACACACTCATACACACACACACTGTTGATTGATTTAAACTGATAAGAGTGTTTGTTCGTTACACACAGTGCTTATATCACATAGCACTGTTCCAGTGCTCACTGTTACTCAGTCATAGCTACTTCTATACTCGTACTAGTACTCTTGTGTTCTTGTGACAGATACTGTATCCATTTTGAATTGATCTTCTGTCTCTTGTAATCTCATTGTCATCATTGTTCTGTTCACCTTTACACATAGTACTGTACTCTGTCATACTGTTATACTGTCATACTGTCATACTGTCATACTGTCATACAGTCATTGAATTTGTCTTTTGAGCTCTCTGTCTTTAACACTGTCTCAGAGTCCACAGTTTTCCTACTCCTCCTTACTCATGCTCTTCGAAAATATCTCAATACCACAGCACTGAGTACCTGAAAACGGTCCAAAGCTAGACTTTTGGTAAAGAAGTCTGCCAAATTCTCCTTCGTAGGCACTTTTGCAATAACAACTCTGCCCAGCTCTACCAACTTTGCCACATATCGATTTCTCACTGCCACGTGACGTGTCGCTGCATTGTTCAGAACATTCTCTGCCTGTGCCACCGAAGCATGATTATCTCCATGAATTGTGACAGGTTGCTTGACAGGCGAAAATTCTGCCAACAGATTGACAACATACTCTACGTCCCGTGCACATTCTGACAGCGCTATCAATTCTGCCTCTGCTGTGCTCACTGCAACTGTCTTCTGCAACTTTGACGAATACATGACAGTGCTCCCATTCAGACGCACCAATGAACCTGTAACAGAGCGCCTGGTCACTTTATCTGCAGCATGGTCCGCGTCTGTATAAGCTGTCACTATCAACTCAGCAGTCAGTGAAGCTGGCGAACTGCACTGCAAAGTCAAGCAAACATGAACAGTTCCTTTCAAATATCTCAGCACACGTTTCAAATGCTGCCAATGCTCTTGCCCATAGCAGTGAGAGAACCTGGCCAAATAACAGACTGCTGTCAGAATATCAGGCCGTGAGCAACGTGCCAGCCACATCAGTTCCATCACCAGGTTGATATAAGGAAGCTTCTCCAACTTCTCCTCCGAGTCCACAGGCAACAAAGACAGTCTGGGCTCCATAGGTGTCAAACACGGATTGCAGTCCTGCATAGAATACCTCTCCAGCATACGCTGTATCAGCCCAACCTGACTGATTTGACACTCCCTGACAAGACCATAGTCACTGAAAGTCATACTCATGCCCAGCAACTCCACCAACGGGCCCTTGTCCTTACTCGGATACTTCTCACTGAATGCTCTGAAGAATTCCACCTTCCACTCCACTGATGAAGTGAACACAGTGTAGTCGTCCACATGTACGTACACAAACACCACCAGTGTACCATGCTGCCAGATGTAAAAGAGACACGGGTCAATGTTGGACACCCGGAGCCTGCTGTCATAAGCCAGCAGAAAGTTCTTGCTCGTCTTGTACCAAATGCGTGGTGCCTGTTTCAAGCCGTACACACTCTTCTGCAAAATTCCATACAGTACTCCCCGTACTGTCCGTGCATTAGGCCAGCTGACATACATAGGAGTATCCACGTCCAGCTCGCCGTTCAAAAAGCAGGTGATGACGTCCAGAGCAAACACCAATAGTCCCAACACCAGACTGAGCTGAATAAGAATTCTCAACGTTGACAACTGTGTACACGGGGCATACACGTCCTCATAGTGCACCCCATGCTGCTGACCATTACCACACACCACCCATCTGGTCTTCCTCTCAGTCACCTCTCCAGCAGAGTCCAGCTTCACTTTGTACACAGCTGTCATGCGCATTACCTTCTCACCAGCCGGTACCGACTCCACCGGCTCGATTGCCTTCTTCACGTCAATAAGAGCACACTCCTCCTTGTGATCTGACTCCTGCCACTGCACTGCGTCAGGTCCCTTCAACAACTGAACCCATCCTTTCGGCTCGGTCACTCCAACTGGCAACCCCGTCAATTTCTCCTCACGAGCTGCCAAAGCAACATGACGATTCTCAAACCTCACTCGAGCCTCACACACATCAACTGCCGAGCCACTCACTCCAGCATGACGTTCCAGTATCACCTGATACGGCAACACGTGATCCTCTCGTGCCGTAGCACACACCACTGCTGCCTCCCATTCACCTCCTCCTGACTGCTGCAATACCACCTTCTCAAACAAAGGATAGAATGAGTTCACTGACAACTTCACACGAAACTCAAACAGCAGCTCAAGATGCTCCACCCGTGCTTCCAGAAACACACTCACCGGTGTCCAAAATGTTCTTCCACCAGCACTTTTCAACTTCACTACACCAGTGAACTCATCACCCTTTGGCTCCACATAGGCACGCAGTTCCAGTATCACTGTCGCTGTACCCCCAAACGCTGTAACGAAGTTTCCATCCAGAGCCTCGCAGTCGTACAACGATCTCAACGGTGTCAGCATAGAGGGATCCCAAGACATCACCAGCTTTCCATACAGATCGACGCGCTCGTCAAACCGGACCATACCACTTCTGACCACCTTCTCCTTGTCCTGGCTGTATAGCAGATAAGCCGTAGATCGCTCTTCGTGTCCCACGTAGATCAAGGGAGTAGCCCGATCAGCCAGTTTGGAACGCAGGCTCGCGTCGATGAAAGCATACGCACGACAACCAAACACTCGTAGCACAGACAGATCGTACTTCTGGTTCAGCACCTGCAAGCTGGACTGCATACCCAGCCCAGCCTTGCAAAGTCGATTGATAAGGTACACAGCGTGCCTCATTGCCAAAGGCCACATAGTCGCGGGCAAACCAGCAGTCGCCAACATAGCCCTCGCCTTCGTCTGCAGAAACTTGTTCATGGTCTCCGCCCTGGCATTGTTCTCGTGCAAGTACGGTGACGTCGTCCTCTGCACAATAGCATTGTCCTCACAGTACTTCTTGGTCTTTCCAGACACGATAGTAGAGTCATTGTCGGAGTGCAACACCAGCACGTCCAAGTCGTACACCACCTGCTCAACACGAGTCTCCTCCTGAAGGAACACTCGCCCAGTCGCCCTCACCATTTTGCGATAGTCCTCCAGAGCGTCGACATACTCCAGCTTTTGTCTCCATACATAGAAGTGACACACGTCTGAAAAGTCATCCACGTGGATAGTGTACCCACGATAACCTTTTGTAGATGCCACGAATGGTCCACCATGGTCAGTGAACGTCAGCTGCCCCATCTTGACAGACACCTCCCTCTTGTCCACCACCTTCCGTACAGACTTCGGGACCCTTCCCCTATCTGTCGTCTGTGATGGCCTCTTCGGCGCCGCCACCTGGCACGCCATACAGTTCACCGAACAGCTCAGTACATTGCTGTTCCTCAATTCCTCAGAGTTGACCCCAAGGTCCAACCCCTGAAGGTCCATGACCTCCACATACTTGTCACAAGCATGACCAAGTCTGAGATGTGCAACAACCTTCACGTCCACCCTCGGGACCACATACTGATCAAGATACAGCACAACCACTGGCCACGGAGTCCCCTGGATAAACACACGACCAGGCTCGGACTCCTCCAGCTCAGACACGTTATAGCACTGATCCGTTCTCGCTGAGAATATCACGCTGCCCTTCGAGTATACATGCAACTCCTCAAACTTCGTCGTCAGACTCCACCACGCAGCATTTGGCTTGTACGGCACCACAAGCATAAACTTCGTGTTCACGGGGTCCTTAGGAAAGTCCATGAGTATCTTGGTCAGCAGTCTCTCAATGAACATATCGTCGTACGGTGGATTACCCCAGAAGCTTCGTCCCGTCAGACAATGAAGAAACACCGAGTTCACCAACGAGTAGTACTCGCTCACCTGCCGATTGTGCTCGTCAGCACACATATCCAGATGAAAGGGCCCCTTCTCAATGTTCCACCTCTGGAACTCGGTGAACTTCCAGTTGCACTTGTCCCTCACCGGACTACTCTTCTTCTTGCCGCACTCCACCCCCGGCAGCGCAGCCTCCTGTACGACAACCTCAGGTAAAACATACACGTTCCCCTTCCTGCAGACGTCGTACTCGCACAGATTCTTCTTGTCCTTCAGTACACGGTCCCCAAACTGTGCATACAGACCGTACTTGTCCTCCAGGCTCACCGCGGATACCAGATTGAAGGGGGACTCAGGCACATACTGCGCCTCCACCAGCAGCACGTCAGCCTTCTTCGTCACCCGATTCCACAAGGTAATATACCCACGGCCTCCCCCACGAGACGTCGTCACCTCTCCAGCCATGACCTTGAACGCCACCGCTGATGACGCGTTCACCTGAGCGCCCTCAAACATAGACAGGTCATTAAAAATAGACCTCGTGGCCATGCTATCAAAATACAGCTCTCTCTCAGAGTCCACCACAGTTGCTGCACACAGGTCTTCCTCATGCACCGAGTCCTCATAGTACTCATTCTGCACCAGTGCGTCATTCTCCTTGTCTCTGTCGTACACACCGTACACCCAGGTGTCCTCCAATACCTCACCAGTGTATACTACCTTCTGGTTTGCCACTGTAGCGACCACCGGACAGGCAACATGAACTTCTTCATGATTCTCCAAGCTCCACAGCTCCTCCGCAGAAACTTCCGTACGACGCGACCTCGCTGAACTCGATGAAGGTTTCTCCACCGTCGCTGCTACCGCGTCAGGTGACTTCTTCGCCGCGATTTTCTTCAGCCTCCGCGCATAGTTCTCACGAACCCCTTTCTCCTTAGCAGGATTGAGCTTGATGAACTCCTCCATACCTGCCGGGTTGCTTATCCAGCACTTCTCTGCAGAGTGTACACCAGAGCACGTAGGACATATCAATTTCTTCCCGTCATTGAACCTCTTCTCCTCGCTCTGCCTCCTTCTGTCCGCAACCAGTGCTCTTGCCACTGCAACAGTCTCCTCGTCCACAGTAGCTCCCACAATACTCGATGAATGAACCGCCGATTGCTGTACGACATTCACATAAAAATACTCAGACCTCTGCATAAGCATATCAAACGAAGGACGTCGTTCCTTACTGATATCCGCAACCACCTGCGAATACTCTATAGGCATAGCCGCAACAGCCAGAGCAGTCACCAGCACCTCGACAGTTGTCGGGTCAAGCTTCGCACCCCCATAGTTGGCCACTGAGCACATAACGTCACCAAAATATCCCAACTGCTTCACCGGGTCCTCATTGGCGTTCACCGACAGCTTGCATAGCTTCTTCATTGAGCCCGCGAGTTGACCAAACAGCTGCGGCTCCACTTTGCACTTCAGCTTCCTGAACGCCTTCAACCCGTCATTACCACAGCGTCGTACAACGTCAAAGGCGTCCCCAGCTGTCACCTGCTTCAAAATAGCTGACAAAATTGTACTGGCCATACTCGCAGAACCAGGCACAGTAATATAACTGCCGCTGTCGTCAAAGACCTCTTCAAAAACGTCCTCGTCCTCTGCCTGTGACGCAGGCTTGTCTTCTGCCCATGATGACGACTTCTCCTTCGCAGCCGTGTTGCCATGTCCTCTCGATTTAGGCATATACAAGTCCAGTCCTTTGATATCTGCAATATCTGACACTTGATAGTCGCACACTAGTTCCAGCAGCTCAGGATAAAACGTGACTGCTGACTCTAACTGTGTCTTAAATTGTACCCAGGACTCATACTGATTCCTCTCTGTACCCGTGTACTTCGTCGTACCCAACAACTTCACAACGCACTGAACTGTCTTCTGTGCGTTGGCAGTGCTCATTGCACCCGACGCAGCTTCTTCATTCTCTGTCGATTTCCCAGGCTCCTTCTTCTCTGAAATCAAAGCCTGAATTGTTGCTTCCATAGATTTCATAAAACTAGCCTGCTGCTCTACCAATTCCTGAAGCTGCGATTCCCGCGTAGGATACTTTCCTTTCCCCGCGTCCGCCATGACGGCTGTATCTACACTATCAGACCTATATCAGGCCCATAACCTAGGATAATCAACTTCTACTAACTTCATATATCTAGTAGAAAGTGTACGAACACACACTCATACACACACACACTGTTGATTGATTTAAACTGATAAGAGTGTTTGTTCGTTACACACAGTGCTTATATCACATAGCACTGTTCCAGTGCTCACTGTTACTCAGTCATAGCTACTTCTATACTCGTACTAGTACTCTTGTGTTCTTGTGACAGATACTGTATCCATTTTGAATTGATCTTCTGTCTCTTGTAATCTCATTGTCATCATTGTTCTGTTCACCTTTACACATAGTACTGTACTCTGTCATACTGTTATACTGTCATACTGTCATACTGTCATACTGTCATACAGTCATTGAATTTGTCTTTTGAGCTCTCTGTCTTTAACACTGTCTCAGAGTCCACAGTTTTCCTACTTACTGCCTGTGGTTGACCGTGTATATTGCACAAAAAACATGATACTAAGCATATGCATGCATAGAACAACATTCGTAAGACTGTTGGTACCAAGTAGGTACCAACAATCTGAGGATCCGCTAACGCATTCTTCACATTTTCAGATTCCACTCAAGCGGGCAACTTGCGCCCGGTTGCGGGAGTATGTGTTTTCACGCAAAAGCTGATTCGCAAGGTGATTCGCAAGAATAACTTTCACCTCGCTTACCGCATCAACAAAAGTAAAGCAGAAATGGAATGCTGAGGCTTTTGCGCATCGATTGCACTCATCCGATATACCCCGTGAGCGAGTGGGGTATACCGGATGCTCGATTGAGCGTTCGGGGGTGTGAGCGAGACAAATCTCACCTGATCTGAGAGATTGGCTCAGTTCTTGTTAGGAAACAACAACTGAGCAGCATGGACCTACCAGTATGCTTCCTTAGAAGCATGTCAATAGGTCTGAAAAGACCCCGGGCGCAAATTTTGATTTTTGCAGCCACGAAAATTAATACCCTGAGGCCGAAACCCTGAATTTTCGATCCCGCGGCTCCGTTGCGATTTTCTACCCCCAAATTTCAGATGAGCGCTTGTACTATCTAGTGCAGGCGGCTAGCATGCATGCAGCCTTACCTCGCTCTCCACCATCAACAACTACGACGAGGACATGCATGTATGGAGTATCGCGGGCATGCGAAGGGCCGTGATGTCTCACGGGCTGTGATGAAGGGCATGCATGTCCTCGCTCCTTGCAGGTGCAGGCAACTGATGAGGCAGGTGAGGAGCAGACAGTGAGGAGCGACCTGGCTGCCGGCCAGGCATGTCTCGGTTGCGCATGCGCACGGGCTAGAACTGCAGCCGGTAGGCAGGGCAGAGATGGAGCTGTTCCGGGCGTGCGCCTACGTGTTGTTTGCATTTGTCACCTTCGGCAGGCCGGAGACTGGTGTGCGTGTCCATGCATGCTTCAGACTCACATGCATCAGCATCACAGGTGACACCATCTCAGTGATTATCCACAAGGAGAAACGACAGGATGCATGTGCGCCTCAAGCGAAGGCTCACCATTCCCGTAGGGGGGGGTGCAAGCAAGGGTTTATTATTCACTCACGCAAAAATTCTCCTATATTTTCCTAGATATTTTCCTATATTTTCCTACATACTAGGAATATGTAGGACAATATAGGACAATACAGGGATATATATAGGAGATAGAATGTAGGAAACCAGTATATAGTAGAATACAGGAAAACCCATGTTTTTGCAATGTGTGCGGTTGCAGAAATACATATGAAGAGCTAGCTCGTGGTTGGATAATGCATGAAACCACAAACGCCTACGACAACGTGGGTTTTCCTACATCATCGTATAGCAACGTGTAAACATCCTACATTGCAAAAACATGGGTTTTCCTATATTCTACTATGAATTGGTTTCCTACATTCTCCTATATTTACCTGTATTGTCCTATATTGTCCTACATATTCCTAGTATATAGGAAAATATAGGAGAATTTTTGCGTGAGTGATTATTAGTGTGCGTGGCTCCTGCTGCAGCACTGAGAGCAGGTGCGGGAGTTGGGTGTTGGGTGATGCGCTCGGCGGCGAGCTCCAAGGAGCGGCACAGCTACTGGAGGCTGCCGTGGAAGCAAGGCAAGCTCCAGTTGGTGCAAGCTAATGACTGGCTGCAGTTGGGATTGGGTAAGCTGCTGCTGGGGTGTGTCCCTTCGGAAGAGGGACGGACACATCTCTGGCCACAGCACCCGCAAGAGGGCTTGTACCGGTGCCAGATAGAGCGGTTGGCACGGCGCTTGAGAGGTGCTGTTTCATGGGCGTCTGGTCTCTGCCATCCAGTTGTCCTCCGCCATCCACTCCTACATACATCGACCCGACAGCTGTTCCCGACGAGCACATGGAGAAGTACTTCGGTTGAACCACTCCGAGGTGGTGAGTACAGTAGCCTGGCACAGGGCAGCAGTGCGCCTAATAATCGCTAATGATCTCTGTTACATGGCAATGAAATGTGAAGATCAAAAGGAATGGTTTAATTGGAGCCTGCGGGATTTTAGAGGCTTCTGTGCCGGTAGATCGATCAGAGTTTCCTGAGCGATCAGATCAAAAGCACCTGTGATTTAGATCTGAAGGCTTCACATTCAACAGTATTTAGGAGTTCCAACGCAACTGCAGGAATCCGCAGCTCTGTTATTTTGCCTCCCCTAGCATCGATGCTTGCTTGATCACAGTAGACCTTTGGTTTAGGGTTTTAATAAGGTTCTTGTTAGTTAGGGATCCATGCTTGTATTTTGACATTGAACTCTACCTCTTGGAACTTTTCGGACATTGCAAAGCTAAAATTGTAATGAAAATCCTTACCATAGGGCTGCCCTGGTGGCGGCGATGCAGTCGCACTCCCATGCTTGCACCAATGCTTCCGGCAGGCACATAGCTTGCATGCTGGATCGATACACTGGGTGTTGGAGCAGATGTGATACCTGTGAACCAAAAAGCACAAAAGTGGTGCAAATAATCACATATATATTAAAATGCTTTCATTCAAAAAGGGACGTTATTTTCTATCCACACCAAGTGGAATATGTCAAGCAACTGACGTATGCCCAAGTGACAACGCGGCAGGGGAAAACAATAATGCAAGCAAGAGCCGTACGAAGGTACCATCCACATACATATACTGTATGCAGAGAACAAAGACAAACAAAATGGATGTTTGGGGAAACTAATTGGATTAAAATGCTATTCTTACAAAACCGGACATAGATATATATGTATCCATCCTTCTATGACTGGCATATATGTATATGCCATATATGCATGCATGGTATGTATGATTGCCTGCAAAATGAATATCATCGTAGATGTCATCATGTTTGCATATATAGTACAGATAAGACTGTAACACACAGCTGAAAGGCATGAGACCCACGCACCAACCAATGCCAGTGGATGCCATCATGACCCGCTGTAAGCATGATGCACAGCCAGAATGTTACAGCAGGCGCGGTGCCAACACCAGCAGGGTGATGCAGAGTTGTCATGTTTGTTGCGCTGCCAGAAATGCCCACTCACACAAATATACACAGCAAATATTGCCAGCTTGCATGGACGATAGAGGGGAAATTAGACCGAAGCAAAGACAGGCATGCACAGAAGGGCTCGCCGCCTGATTGTAGGAATGGCACAGAGTGTGGATGCAACCATCCCCTGCCTGTCCTTGATTCGCAAAGCATATATACATATAACGAATAGCATGAGCCCTGAAAATTCACAACAACATACAAATACACAAGCAAGCAAGTGAAAAGACGGCGTTCCACTTTACCATCAATGTAATGTTGCAAAAGATTGATTTCTGAACAATACGGTCACAGAACCTTGAGTAGTAAAAACAGCAGTTAGTAGAAGAATTAGTTTTGAATGTTTCTCACCATTCTAGATGAAACTCTGTTTCAGCAGGTCGATTATTACCAGTTCCGAGCATTGCTGCAGGCATCAGGTTGCCTCGAGGCTCCTGCCTTTTAAAATAGCTATTTCCCACGTTCTCAACTAGTTTCTTAAGATACTCTTCCTCCTTTTCCTTCATGTATTCCTGAAATATTTTAAATCCCACAAGTTCCAAATTCCCAATTCTGATTGACGGTAACTTGCACTTTTGTCAACCTTGTAAGACAATTAAATGCTCTGATGTTGAAATGTTACAATATACAGGAGCAATGGGGTAGACTTCATGCTAGAACTCCTACCAATCTGAAGAATAGCACTAGCAGTAGTTTTGTCTGAGCAAGTGCGTGCAAGTGAGATACACAATAAATCAAACCAGGTTTACTCTTCATGCTTCAGGTGCGTTCTTGCTCCTAAGGTAAGCATGCATCCCGAAGGTACAAAGAACAAGCTTGCTCTTGCGTAGTAACTGAGGGTTGTGTACTTGAAAGATGCATTCATGGCAGTCTCAAGATAGATATAATGAAAGAGATGAGGGTCTGTTTATTTGAGTTATATCAGTCTTCCCTTAGGACTAATAAGACCTGCAATACGGGAAGGAAAGAAATCAATTTGAATAATCAGTAGAGCTCAACTCCGTTCCCTCCACAAGAAAACTATCTCTGGTTTCAGCTCTATATCACCGCAATCTTGCAGCTAACTTAGTAGTGCAGGAGAACCTTACATGCATGGTGGGAAGGTAAAGGTGAACCACATAACTGATGACTAAAAGTTTGGCGGAGGATTGTTGGGGCAAGGGCAGGCACTGCCACTGTGGTGCAGTGCAGGACATGCAGAATCAAATTGTGCAAGGCGAGCAATCAAGGTGGCACACACAAAATATATGCTTGTGTAACAGCAGTGCAAAGACTGCCTGAGATGGAGGCAGCTTACGTCCCTCGGCTGGAAGGTGGTCGCGGAAGGCTCCTCGTACTTCGCAGATGCATGATGGTTAGTTTTCTCTATGGGCACCACCCCAATATGTGGGCGGTGCAGATAAGTTATCGCTGGCATGCCGCACACTAAGACTGCAGAGGAGTTTGAGCAGTTGAAGGTGGTAATATATTATTACTCCTCCTGGGAACAGAATTGTCTTTGTATCTAATGCACACGCACGTTCATAACGTGACCTATGATGCACAAACCAGCTTTTGATGTTTGCTTGGGAAAGGTTTCAAAGTTGCAAATCAACCTCTCAGACCATCAGTAGTCTGCATAGCAAGCAGATCTTGAGGACTTCAGAATGCACACTCATTAGTCAGACCATCAGTAGTCTGCATGATACTGTAGCAAGCAGATCTTGAGGACTTCAGAATGTACAATAATTAGTCAGACCATCAGTAGTCTGCATAGCAAGCAGATCTCGCTAAGGACTTCAGAAGGTACAACATTAAGTATATATCAGATTGGTACTACTGACGAGGTGCACACAATCAAATTGCACTTCAAAGTCTACAGCGTTTCACATAAAGTGCACGTCGGTAAGTGTTACTCAAGGTACACAGAACTTTCGTTACACTCAGTGGAACAAAGCTCAGTAGAGAGTGTGCTCCAATTCTCCTTAGAATAACCCTAAAACCTGTAATACAAAGGTCTCGCTGAACAATCTGAAGAGTGCGGTAATAGCTTAAAAATATTGGGCAGTCACCCCTCTGGCAAGTATCTCATGAGTTACGAGTTTTTTCAAAAGAAATTCTTACAGTGACATAATGTGATGTCAGATGAGGCTTTGAACAGTCTAGCATCTGGAGTTCAGATTTCAGTTCTGCCTGGTGGTAACGTCTTTCTGAGAAAAACTATTTTGCTTGAATGCTATGAAGGTCACAGTATAATGTGTAGTGGCATTGTTGGGTTTACCTCAAAGAGATCGATGTTAGACACTTTGAGAGCGCCGTCGTTCCAAGACCCTGCCTCGCCGGGAGTCACGATGTCGTAGAACTGCATATCTGCAAACAAAGACGAAAATAAAACCAAGCTTCTCAAGCAAGCTTCCGTCGCTGGATCTTGACTATTCGCGCTAGTTGAAGCCTGCCAGCTTTAGTTTTTTCAGTTCTTTTCATTCGTTGCCCAACAAGTTAGGGTAGGTGAGCGCTAACTTGTGGAAGAAAGTTTCTTGCAGACTCTCACTTTAAACTCGGGTGGAAAGAATCATAGATAGTGAGATCTCTAGTGTCTTCTGTAACCACAAGGCTGGTGAGGAGCGCAAGTCGTTTGTTCACAATAGCATGCCAAGTTACGCATCTTGCGAGGAGTATAAAACATTGTTTGAGCGGAAGAGACGGTTCGCGTGCACAAATCTAAGGTAAAGTCACGAGAAGGTGCGAAGTCGGTACGGTCGTGACAAAAAGGAAGGATCACAACAAGAGAAACTTTGCAAGTTGGAGGCACTTAGTCGCCATACTTTGCACGCCGTTATTCGCTGATACTGTCATCGCTTGCTCTTGCGTGAAGACCTTTCACAAAATCCCCCCAAAGAAACCGAAGCCAAACGCCGGACTGGATTTACCAAGCTGCTTGTTAGTCGTATTCCGACATGGGTTCTGAGGTTGACCCTGCTAACCCACAACAATACGGGAACCTGGCACACTACAGACAGCGGATTTCTTGCCTACGATATTTTTTTGCTCCAGCTTCGTGAAAAACAATGAAACTACACAAAAGTGAACCGTGCAACTGGAAAACACAGCCAGATAAAAAAACGTCAGTGACTCAAACCCCAGGTGAGGGAAACAACGGTATGTCAGAGCCCATACTTGTGCGGAGCTGGACTGGTGCCCAACGCGGACGCCCTCGCCGCTAGTATCCATATGTCGGTCGGAATCAGCAGTTTGTTGGGCATCAGCTTTTACAACAACGGTATTACACATATCCCAATCTTCTTCCCTGTGGGTTTCTGGAGATCCTCCATCACTGTCAGAGTCTCCGATGTCAGGTTGCCATGTTTCCCTATCTTCCAGAACAATTTCCCCGTCTCCAACTTCTCTGATTTCTTCTGCACTCTTTCCCTGATCCCCAAATCTACCCTTGATATGGACGGGTACCTCATTTTCATGGCGTACGTTGTCCTCCATCGCTACATCTACTTCTCTCAAGGCGCTTTCATTCTCTGATTTGGGGGCTTTATCAAGAGCAAAAACTGGAACAGGTGAGGGGCGCTGGCTCAAATCGTATTCTGCAATATTTTCCGAGGCTCGCATCCTTGAAAACTTCCAGGCGAAATTACAGGGCCTGGGAAGCCGACTTCCGTCCGTGCGCGACAACTTTTGGCATAAATAATGAAGGCTCCAAAGCTGAATTTAAGGATAAGAAGTGCCAAATCGGTAGAATATATGTATCAAGTATCCATGTAAATCTTCAGGTCCTTATTTTGCATTGAATCTCGCAATGCAAGTTGAATGGTAGTTTTTCCTGTACGCGTCAAGGTATCGCCCAGTTCTACTAACCGGTTTGTCGAACAGGCGTCACGACCCAAATCGCTCTTGACGCCTCCCATTGAGAACCGGGGATAATGGGAGGCATCAAGAGCGATTTGGGTCGTGACGCCTGTTCGACAAACCGGTTAGTAGAACTGGGCGATACCTTGAAGCGTACTGTACGTTTTTCCTCCCCGTCGCGTGTGACACTGCAAGCTCCTCGCCATATTTCCCCGTCTACATTCTGAGAGTAAAAAAAAAAGTAAATAACAATAATCAAAAAAATACTATAATATATATATATATATATAGGGGGTACGTGAACGTACAGGTGGGGAAAAAATAAATCTCTTATTCAAGGGAACATAACAACATATCAATTCCTAGCACACACACTCATTTGAGCCAAATAGAAGAAATATGAGTGCATATGATCTTAATGTATGGTTGGTAATTGCATGTCAATTTAGTTATTAAGAATTCAGGAATAGACACTACACTGGGGTTACAATTGATATAATATGCATACAGCATACAATGTGTCGTGTACAGCCTACGATATGGGCGTCAATATTTGCACTGTTAACGGACTGAATTTCATCCGTCCTTGCAAGGATTTCTGGGAATTGCGGGAATGAAGACCTAATTTATATATGCAAAATTACTCCAGAAATTATATACACACTACACTGGGGCTTCAATTGATATAATATGCATACAGCATACAATGTGTCGTGTACAGCCTACGATATGGGCGTCAATATTTGCACTGTTAACGGACTGAATTTCATCCATCCCCCCCCTCTTCCCTCCCGCCCCCCGTTCTGTTTTCCAAAAAACAAATACTTAACGTGACCCCGTTTATTCGTCTCGGTGTTGGTCTATCCATCTCTATCTTGGGCCTCTGGGGGCTCTGCCCCCCAGACCCCCTCCTCGAATTATATTATTAACGCAGTCATTCATGGGTGACCTTACTCATTTATACCGCACGCTGGGTACGTTTCAATTTTTATTTACAATACACTCGGGCTTCAATTCATATAATATGGATACAGCATACAGTGACACACTTCTCTATTCATGATTTGTATTGAATAGCAGCCGGCAGAAATGCTATAAAACGAATGATTAGGCTACTACTTTTATGTCCCGCTCCGCCAACGATCGACCTTTGGTCTTAAAATAGAAATATAGTGATTACTGTTTTTAACGATGCCACAATGCATCCATATAAATATGGAAATCTAAGTTGGGGCAGAAGCAAAGGATTTCTATGCCACGTGTATGGATAGCATTCACTGTTTCTGAATTCACGTTATATAAATCTCGGCCCATTTTGTTGCGCAATATCTATTTATAAGATCGCTTCCGGCGTAAGGGTTATTGACAGCACACTGTTCAATGGCAATGGTCACAACGGCATTGTTCACTGGTTCACGACAGCGACACTTGAACGACTTGAGCGTAACGTTGCGTGCTTTTTGATATAAATCAAATAATCAATTTATTCCTGTTTATATTTTTCATTATCCACCGATGACCTGAATTATATTATTGACGCAGTGTGAAGTGATTTGTAAAATATGTGCCGTGTCACGTAGTCACATGGCTGATACAATGGCTTCAATTCATATAATATGGATACAGCATACGTAGTACAACATACGATTTGGGCGTCAAAAACGCACTGTTAATTCGCACTGTTAAAGGACTGAATTTTCTGAATCCCTTCAAGCAATCCTGGAATTGCCATGAATGAGGACCTAATTTATATATGCATTTTATACACAATGGCTTCAATTCATATAATATGGATACAGCATACGTAGTACAGCCTACGATTTGGGCGTCAAAAACGCACTGTTTAATTCGCACTGTTAAAGGACTTGGGTACTTTCGTGTTTTGTCACTTACAAGTGGCACCGGTTGCATGCACGTGCTAGCTAAATCAACCATCCCTTAGGCATCGATTGGCCCAACATTTTGATAGGTTATACGCATATTTTGACGCAATCGTATATCCGCTAATATATCGAAATTGCCGTCATAATTTTGGGGGTTTCCAAACACAAACCTTTACAATGCCATTGATTACTGGAAATGACTAAACGCAGCTAGCGGAAAGGCTGCGGTAGGCACACGGAAAACGGTTTTGGACAAAAGCTCAAGATGATTATTCAGATAGCATAATATAGCAGTGAGTGGCTTGCGAGCTGTGAGACACGGTGTCACGAGTGTGATATACCAGAACTGTCATATCAGACTGTCATACCGTGACAGTCCGATAAGCAGATTCTAGCACACCACCTCACACGAGGTGACACCATGTTCACAGCACACCACCTAAACTGCGGGATCCCTAGTTACTGCTACTAGGACCCAAAGTTTAATAACAGTGTAACATGGCCAGCAGAATAATGAAAAACTGCTAAGTTAAGCTAGAGGGGATGACCCCATGCTAGGCGGATACTACTGCACGATGCTAGCTAAAAGATCGCCGTTCATCCTGCTCCTCAGAGACCTCATCACGCCCCTTCGCTTCAGGCAGCCCATTCTTCCTCTCAGTACTGTCAGCTAGTGGTCAGCAGCGGTCAAAGATGCCGCCTGTCTGCTCGCAGAAATAGATGAATCGCCGAGTAAAAGAACCTGCCTGTCGGTTTAGAATGGACGTTGATCGCGAACTGAGAAAATAGGTCTTAACTGCCTGAAAAGTTCGGCTTACGAAGTCCAACTGCCCGCTAGTGGTCAAGTCTCATCCCGAGAAAACATCGGACCAGATTTCTGCCTCAGCTAGTGGTCGAAACAATGTCATGATCGCCCTGCCTGTCTGCTCAGAACACGCGGAAGAAAAATTCGGAACGCAGAAGAGAAGAAGATAATTCGGAACGAAGAAGAGAAGAAAGAACACGCGGTCAGCATTCGTCGTAGTAAACTTCACGAGAAACAACTCGCTGCCAATAAAACTCTGCACACTGATACACGAATATAATCAACCAGTGAAAGATCGTCGAAGTCAACGTCCACGGAATACAGCCCATCAAGCACGAAGCACCACCACCTAATGAGAGTTGCGGTGTCGCGCCAAGGACAAAACACATAATCCCCGTTGTTATAAAAGTTTCTAAAATGCGAACGTGCCGTACTGCAACGCGCTCAAGACAAATAACGAAAAAATGTCCGGAGCGTCCCAAAGTACGGCTCGAATATCATAATTTTGGCCGCGAGACGTGAAAAGTAGCTTGGGCCAAAGTATAGACCCCAAGCACCACCAATCCCAACGGTAATAAGCTGCCCGATCACAAAATGCCGGCGGGAACGAGGCCCCAAGCCCGCAATGTAAACATCGAAAATGCCCGGAGCGCGTCCATTCCGTTGAGAGCTGAGAAGGCACGACAACGAAAATACGCAAGGGGACATCGAGCAACCCAGCAAAATAAGATACCGCCAAGAGATAAGAAAACTGAGAGTTTAAATCCGTAAACTCACGACAAAACCCTCGTCGTTGTCCATCTCAATCACGTGTGCGCAACCAGATAGCGCAAGTCAAGAATAATTGTCGTAGTTTCCGTCCGCTGGCGCAGCGCCCTCAACAAAAGTAGATGCGCTACCAGTCGAAATGTCTTGCTGCGGGAAAAATTCAGCTTCTGAAGCCTCCAAAACACCGCCATAGTAGTCGCCCTGGAAACCTGTGTCCAGGGCGGGCTGCTGTTCCAACTGAGAAGAAGAAAATGTCGGAGAGGCCAATCGGCCACCAGTCTCCTCCCAATCGTCGTCAGATTCATCGTAATACCCAAGTGGGTACTCCGATTCATCGTCACTCTCACTACTGTCAAAAACTGCGTGGATATCCTGCTCTGAATCAACGACACGAGAGAGGTACTCTACAGAATGATGGTAGTGACGCTCCACACGAACAAGAGGGGCCCGTTGTGGGAGCCTGCGCAAACTGGAACGCCCAGTCGCGGGTCTGGTAGTGGTAATCTGCGAAGAAACAGATCGGGTGTCCAAAATTACGGGTCCAGTGCCAACGCCCCGCTCACAAAAACAGACCTCCGAAGAGACCAGTGCATCGGACTCAGCACCACCAACTGCTGTGTCCTCTGAGACAATAATGACACTCAAAACAACTGGGTCGCAAACCGCAGAGGGCTGAGTCAAAATCTGCGGAGCACTCCGGAAATGATCAAGCGCTCTAGCCTGGGCTTGGCATAAAGAAACGAGCTGGACGCGTTTCAGGTGGTCCACCTTCTCCAATCTCTCGTCGCACGATAACAAAAGAGCAAGAAGCTCCCCATCGGACAAAATATTCTCGAGAGCCATCGTCGAAAAAGAAAGCGAACGCGAACAAAAGAAATGCCGATACCACTCTGCCGTAAATTCCCGAAACTGCCGGACAGTCCAAGCGAAAACGAGAATCTGACTCCGTAAGCCGCGATAAAGACGGCTAAGCTCAAAATAAGGATAGAGCGAGTACGAAATAAAATTCACGCCAAAAATTCACAATACGCAAGCGTAAAGTGGTCCCATAACCTACTGGAAATGACTAAACGCAGCTAGCGGAAAGGCTGCGGTAGGCACACGGAAAACGGTTTTGGACAAAAGCTCAAGATGATTATTCAGATAGCATAATATAGCAGTGAGTGGCTTGCGAGCTGTGAGACACGGTGTCACGAGTGTGATATACCAGAACTGTCATATCAGACTGTCATACCGTGACAGTCCGATAAGCAGATTCTAGCACACCACCTCACACGAGGTGACACCATGTTCACAGCATTGATTAAAAACGGTATGGACAGCCCACAACCCATGGGACACCTTTAGAGCATCGGCTTTGATCATAGCTTCACGTTGATATGCTGCTTGGGGTATGGATACCACGTTTACGTGTCACTTTATGCTGGACTTCGGGTTTAGGCTTAGTTATTATGGGCTCTGACTAGCCCCTAGCCTGACCCTGCTTCCGTCTCGTGTCCGTGACATCCTAGCACTGTACTGTACAGTAGTACAGTACAGTAGTACAGTCATCGTTTCACTGTCTGGGTTTCCGAGAGCATAAAGCTTCGGCCAGACACAAGTTATATGATGATCAGTTTGTTTCCTAGCGAGCTTAGCCGGACAGCGTATCTGTCTTCCTCGCAGGTTATAGGCCGCACCGGCTTTCCGGTGATTCTGATGATGGCACAGCGCCTTGCTGTTGCCATGTTCGGCTAAGTAGGACGTAGGAGGGGTTGAGCGCCCACTTGGGCGGTGGTGAATTGCTCTTGCGGTATGGCCTTTTGACTTGGCAGTGATGGCGGCACGCATTGTGCTCGCCTTCGCTGCGCAGGAGATCAGTTCGTGACGGATTATTTTTATTTTACGGAAGCATCGTCGCAGCGAGAGTTAATCTGTTTCGTGCGCCGCTGGCTCCGGCGAGGTCGTTCCACACGTAACTAATTTTGGCCGCTCTCATGGTTTCGCTTACGACCTGTGAATTTTGATCTGTCAGCTGAGACTTCTACAAACTATCTGGCCGCTGTAAGCGTTCTTCCACCATCTCCCTGTTTAGCTCAACCTTCTCCCCTGTCTCTCCATCATGGTTACCACAACGAATAGAGTGACGCGGTCTCGCGTCCGCAGATTAGAGACGATTTTTGATGACGTCGGTGCGCAGCACGCTGCGACTCCACACACTCCGCAGCTGCCAGCTCCGACCACCGCAGCTGCGAGAGAGATTTTGGACAAGTGTAAGCAATTGGCTCGTGACAGTTTCGACAGGAAAGTGGCCAAAACCGTTGCCACTAAGATTCTAGGCGACAAATCGGAGCGCTTTGCAGGGACAGAGGCAGACGCAGTGGACATTTTTTCACAGTTAATGCATGAGTTGCGCGCACAGTTCGTGCTTCAGTCGACGGCGTTTGCTCCCCTGTTTGACTTGACTGACATGGCAGTTGAGGCTAGGCATGAGGCAAATGAATTATTGCTCTCGGCTCTGACATTTCTGGCTCGCCCTGGCTCACCTGCCCGTGACTGGCTTGAGGCCTCTGGGTCCGACGTTCCTGGAGATGGCAAGCGCGCTGCCCTTGAGGTGGTGCGCATGCTCCAGGAGCGCTCGGAACCCTTTGACTCTTTTGAGTTGCTGCTGGCGGTTCGCATCCCCAGCAGCAAAGATCCTGACCGTGGCATCCGCGAGTTCAATGGCCTGTTGAGGGACGTTCAGCGTTCCCACAACTTGCCAGAGGACGCGGTGAAGCGGCAGTTTCTGAAGGCTCTCGGCGATTCGTGGCTATACCGTGATTTGGCTAACTCTCTGGCTCGGGCTGACCAGCGGCAGGGCGTGTCTCTCCTGACTATTCAGGCTCGTGTGCGGGAGCAGTTCCGCCACGGCCTGAAAGTCTCTGACGCCCCTGTCTCTGCTCTGTCGTTCGGCGATGGCGCGTCTGACCTGGCTGCGGCGTTGTCCAGTCTGCAGAAGCAGCTGGAGCGCATGCAACAGGACATTCGTGACCTGAAACGGCAGAAGCGGGAAGGGCCTCCGCCTGCGGGCAAGCACCTTACCCGCTCTGCTGCCAAGCTTCATCGTGCTGGTGTTAAACCGCTTGGCACCGCTCCTCCTGTCTCGTTTGACAAGAAGAGGGGTGCCTTCGTGCCCCACTGCCAGAATGCGGTGTGTGCACAAAGTGGTTTAAAGCACTGGCATGCTGAATGCCCCAACGGCGGTCTTCACTCTGCCCACTATTGTAGTGCGGTTGAAGACTACGAGACTGACTGCTTGGCTGTTCGTTTCCAGCGTTTCTATGACGCGGGAGATGAGCACGCCTTCGAGTCGCTCTGCACGATGGAGGGTCGCCCGGAGGTGTGCGAGCTGTCGGCGCATTCTTTTGTGACGGCTGAGCCCACGTCTCTGCGGCACTTTCAGGATGCGGCGGCTTCCGCTCAGGATGCGGCGGCTGACGATGACGGCGTGGCTCACTTTCCTCTAGCCACATTCCACTCGGGTGCACGGGGTTCGATTCCGCCACCGCCTGCGGTTCGGGATCCCTCTGCACTCGTGGCTGGTGGTGTGCCTGCGGCTCATGACCCACCGGTGGCTGTCCCTGGCTCTCTCGGCTTGCCTGGTTCTGTCCCATCGCTACAGCTTGGCGACTCTGCACCGGCTCCGCTGTTTGCTGGCATGACGATTGAGGCTTCTGACATTGGCTCTGAAGTCTCTGACAACGACCAAGGCTCTGACAGTGACTCTGACGGCGGGCAGCAAGTGGCTTTTGACTCCTTCGGCGCTCTTGAGCATGACTCTGACAGGGGGGCATCGCCACTGGCAGCTCCGATGTACCGTCCACGGGCGCCGCCGAGTTTTCTCCGGTGTGCATTGATGTCCTCGATGCTCTGCTGTTCTCTACTGGCCAGTGCTACGGCATCTCTGGTTGCCGTGGGCGGTGGTGACAGGGGCCTGGTTGAGCCCGGAGTCACCGTCCATCGGTCTACTGGAGATCTCTTTGCTTCGGATCCGCCACTTGGCTCTCTGGACATCCGTGATTGGCCGCCTGACGATCGAGTTCTTTTATCTCTTTCTTCAATGTTCAAACCGCCATGGGAATCTGCTTGTATGAGTTCTTCAGTTGATTTACTTTCTGCTGTGGAACCGCCTTGCCCACTTGGGCCTGGTGGTGCTCAATTTCAAAAGGACAGTCTGCAATTCACTTCGGGATTACTCTGTGTTTACATCCCAACCGCTGAACTCAGCTCTGCTGACCAGCTTCAAAGTGGCTGAGTTTCTAGTCAATCATCCTGGCAGCTTGATTAGCTTTAGCCCAGTAGTGGGATGACCGGGTCAAGACCCCGGCACCCAGCTAGAAGTGATCAGTTTCCACCGAGTTGCACGTAGGTGTTTGTTTATTATCACGTGGCTGTATACCCTGTACCTGCCTTGCTAGGTAGTCACACCCACGGGTGGTGTGCTGGACTTCGGGTTTAGGCTTAGTTATTATGGGCTCTGACTAGCCCCTAGCCTGACCCTGCTTCCGTCTCGTGTCCGTGACATCCTAGCACTGTACTGTACAGTAGTACAGTACAGTAGTACAGTCATCGTTTCACTGTCTGGGTTTCCGAGAGCATAAAGCTTCGGCCAGACACAAGTTATATGATGATCAGTTTGTTTCCTAGCGAGCTTAGCCGGACAGCGTATCTGTCTTCCTCGCACTTTATACGCTTATTGTATAAAAAAAAAAAAAAAACAGAAAAAACACCATATTCTCAATGTTTTTCATACTTAAGCTCAAATTTCATCATTTTGCAGTTTTTTTCCACCATCGTAATGGATATATTTGATGCATTTACGATTAATGGTCGCTTGGACGATGCCATATTCCATCCGGAATGCATTCGGGTCCACGGCAAGCGTCTAAAATGATGAATTTCTACATTTCATCTCGATTTTATGTTTTTCACACCGCAACGTTTTCCACACTTTCGAGGCACTTTTTCATGGATGAAAATGATGCTATGTGAGATATATAACATACATATATCTAAAAGGCAAGTACTTCACCGTCAAGGATACACATATTTGCAAGGCCTCAAACGGCGCAAGACCAATTATGGTGATGATCAACGTTGTTGACACAAAAATACTAAAAAAACATCGCACGATTTGGGGTCGAAAATGACCCCAACACCAGTTTAGGGGTTAACAGTGCGTTTTTGACGCCCAAATCGTATGTTGTACTACGTATGCTGTATCCATATTATATGAATTGAAGCCATTGTGTCAGCCATGTGACTACGTGACACAGCACATATTTTACAAATGACTTCACACTGCGTCAATAATATAATTCAGGTCATCAGTGGATAATGAAAAATATAAACAGGAATAAATTGATTATTTGATTTATATCAAAAAGCACGCAACGTTACGCTCAAGTCGTTCAAGTGTCGCTGTCGTGAACATTGAACAATGCAGTTGTATATTATATTCATGACACATCGGGTTTGGACCAATGAAAACATGCCACGCAGGCAGCAATTCTGAGCTATATTTGTGATGAAATGCTGATGTGGAAGTAAGGCGGCCACGTGTTCAGAACTGGATTGGTCAAGTGCATTGACGTGTTCCCAATGTTCGGAAGATTCCATTGTATATTGGTGCTGATAAGCACCAATATTCAAAATATTGGGGCCATGCAGCCCCAATATTCAAATGAAATATTCCGAAATTGGGAAAATGCCAATGCCCTGTGACCCAGCCCTGAATACGTGGCATTGACGACTTTGACCCGTAATTAGGTCAAAGCCGACAACGCCTGCGAAATGCTGTGTTGTGCTCTGCCTAAAAATGTTCTAATGCGTGTCAGACAAATACATTATGCAAACAGAACAAACACGGCAAAAGCATGGCCGGGATCTCCGCGGTACGCGGTGATGGGCGAGAAAAACCCAAAGCCCCCGGATCCCACACAAGACGTCGGAACGAAAACATACAAGATGAAAACAAACGAATGCGATACACACACGTAAGCGAGTGCACACAAAATGCAGCACACCAGCTGAGCAACAAACCGCACATTGGGCGCGTGTGTCACAAGGGGGCATACGCGGATGGCACATGGGGCATATGGCGGGGGGGATCGGGGAATTAGGGAAAATACACAAGTCATCTGAAAACGTACAGTGACATGAGGGGCACACACACGAAAGTGCATATGAAACGGTATGCGAGGATGCAGCGAGGCTCTCGTAGGCGAGCGTTGAGCGTGAAGTCGGTCGAAGATGAACACAAGCGGAAAGGGGTCGACTAGTTGAAGGTCATCATGCGGTCGAGCACTGATCCTGCATGTAAGCAAAAAGTTAGTCATGCATACACATATCGATGCATACACACTTAACGCCAGTCGCAGAAACATTATGCACAAAGATATTCATAGCAGGCAGGGTCACAGCAGCACGGGGTCACAGCAGGAGGTGCACGGGAAGATGCAAACAAGAAATGAGCTTGAAATTGCATCAGAACTCCCCTTTGGGTTAATTTCGAAGTTCGAAGCATCGATCTTAGAAATCCAGCTTTCTAGGCATTGATTGGCAGTATCTTTTTTACTATGACAGGCGACTGAAAACTTGAACGATCTTGGAAATCTGTTTTTTGAGTTTCCGATTGGCTAGTATTTTATAATGTGACTCGTGATTGAAAAGACGATCGACTGCGTTGATGACAGACGATCATCGTAGACATCTTCACCGTTCGCTTCGCCGTTCGCGGACGCGGCGGTACAGATCACCGTGCGCTGACGCGCCGGTTACAAAACAGCCTGAGGAAGGATAGACTGTGATGACATGTCATGACATTGACATGACATGACATGACATGACAGCGACAACGACAGTCAAAGGTCAGAGGTTTTAGAAACACGCAACGTTGCGCTCAAGTCGTTCAAGTGTCGTGAACAGTGAACAATCGTACGCACAACGTACCCTGCGTGCGGTATAAATGAGTAAGGTCACCCATGAATGACTGCGTTAATGATATAATTCAGGAAGGGGGGGTGGGGGGAGGGGGAGACATAATCTGAATCTCATTTGTCGGTCTCTCACTCTTCACATGATGAGGATGGATTGATGATGGATGATCAGGGGGGGGGTTTATTTTTTCCCACCTGTACGTTCACGTACCCCCTATCATATCGTTTGTGGGATCACTCAACTGATCGACTCATGGCTACTATCCAAATTAACAGTCCTTTCACAAGCGGACTAAGAGTCAACAATAGAGAGGTTCCGCAATGGGGCGGAGAAATAAGCGCGGAGAGTTAAGCGCGACGCCACGTCAGCATCGTGCGACGTCATCGCGCTTATTTCTCTGCTTAACTCTTTGCGACGAAAAATGCCCTTTTGGTTTCCGCAGATGTGAAATCCCGGAGAACTAACATAACAAATAAGAAATAATTATAATTTTTTTGAATCGGGAATCGAGAACGTCGTCATGACGTCCGGTTATGTCCTGTGTTGTAGAATGAACAGGTTGAAACGATCCGATCTACCGTAAGATGAATCGAAAATTTTAATCTGCGGCAGTGAGGTACTCAATCGGAAAAGATTCCCTTAGTTCTCCACAGTTCTTATTTCTCCGGAGGGCGGAGAGATAAGAAATCGTTAACAGTGGGGGCGGAGAACTAAGGAGAGAGCTAAGGAGAGAGATAAGAACTGTGGAGAAGTAAGGAACTGTCATCTGTCGACGTGGACGGAATTTATGACTGAAGATTCCCTTATTTGTTATTATTTAGTTCTCCGACCACTTTGCGGAACCTCTCTAATAATCAATAATATTGGGCATCATTTGTGGTCAATGGGTCCCAAAGTGTGTTTCCACATCATATTTATGGGCCAAAGCAATATTTAAATATAATTATTGGTACACGCCTCAAGTGAGTATAGTGTTACTTTGTAATGCGACGCTTTTGGGGTGTATTTCTGCGGTTTTCGATGAAAAAATCCCAGTCCTTTCACAAGGACTAAGCTATTTGTTGTGCTACCTAATTCCTTCAAGGTCCCATGAAAATTCGGAGACCCATGTTGTCAAGTTCTCGAGCGGCTCTTTCCGCAATGTCTTGTCAAAATTCTGATCTGAGGTCATCTCGGCCTTCAAAATATCGGTCGAAGTAGCATGAATGACGAATAAATTATATTCCGGCGAATGACAAGAAAACATGGAGAAAAAAACGCGTACCCCCATGGGAAACCTCAACTGTGGCGGTCAACATGCATGCCACTTGACATTGTAGGACGGAGCCTACCAAACTTCAAGTCTTGACGGAATTTCCGCCCGGGGGGCAAGCACATCGATCGGAGCTCGTTAAGGCGGCATCGGGAAAAAATATTGGAAAGTCGGTCCTTGTGAAAGGACTGTCGACAATTACTGTCCTGTCACAAGGACTGCCGGATAGTAGCCACTCAGATCATCAAGCGTGTTTTATTTCCACAACCCGACCTCCTTTCTAAGACAACAGTCGACATGCAGATTCAGCCTCCCCTCCACTCACCCGGCCATGGCTGCTTCTCCATCCTCTAGAGTTTTTTTGCCTAGCACTTAGCTTTTTCTCTAGATGTCACCCTGCTGAAAAGTGGGCTGAGCCCCTTTGTGGGCGCGCTATAGCAGAGGGAGTAGCCCCTGGTGTTTTCACTAGCCTGCTTTGCAGGGATACCGCACTCTCAGGACTTTGTCCCCTTTGCTAGCGTAAATGTTTTATTATATTATTATTATTATTATTATTATTATTATTAAGACAACAATCGACATGCAGTATCCCGCGATGCGGGTGGGTTTATGTTGTCGTTTTCTGCGTTTGTATTTCTTGCCCTTCAGTGTCGATGCTTACAATCCTCAAGAAAATTCGACAACATATAGCTCAACGTCGTTCGAAGGTTCATTCTTTTCTCATGAAAACAACGAACGGACGGTCACCCGGGGCTGTATCGACGATATAGATCCTCCGTCCGATTTCCCGGCTCCTCCTCCTCCTCCTAGGTCGAATGCGTGGGACGTTTTCCCCGTGGCAATCCGGTTGCACGCACACCCGTCACCTACCTTCCGGAGAACGCTTTTGACAGGAAGGGCAAAAATGATTAGGTGCTCAACCCTGAAGTGGCTGGGTATGCCGAAGTCCATGCCTTCTCTGTCGCTCTGCACAATTCTTTGACCGAGTACACCGATTATTATCTGCGGCGTACCAACGGCCTTTCCACCTATTTTGGTGATGATTTTGTGGGTCCGATAGTCCTTGGTAGTGATGAGAACTCTGGAAGTACGTAGAACAGCGTTGTGATCCCTTCTCTTTTGTTCAACGAATTCTCTTTCTCATATTTCCTGAGATTGTAGCGATACGGTGACGGAATTTTCGTTGTTACGCACATCAGGCTTGGTTCGTGGCGGTGGCAAAAGAAAATGTAGGAGTGCGAGCAGTGCAGGGTCCGAGCACGAGTATGAAAACGAAAAAGGTTCCGAATGTGACGACGAATGGCTACTGCCCGGAAGTCCTTGTGGTAGGACGGACCAGAAACGCGCGTAGTCCTATGACACGAAGGACCACCGTTTCACGATTTCTTTTGGGCCGTCAGGTGGCCTCTAGCTATGTTGGCAGATACGCAGTATATGGTACCGTAATTTACTCGTAATTTGCGTATTTTGGGGTCTCGAACTTTTACGCGTATTGCGTATTAGCACAAGAGACTTGTGGAGGATCCCCTCCCCTCCCCGTGAGGCAATGTGACCTTGTGTTTTATTATTTATTTAGGGTTTCGTGACGAGAACGTCGGTTAAGTTATTATCTTATTTGAAGACGATTCGGATATTGCAAATACGATGCAAAACATACTATTACTATCGGTTGTTCTGCAGGTGGTTGTTCTGCAGTCGCGCCGTGAAGTCTAGCAGGTGGCAGTTCTGCAGTGAAGTTTAGCAGGTGGTTGTTCTGCAGTGAAGTCTAGCAGGTGGTTGTTATGCAGTGCTGTCTAGCAGGTGATTGTTATGCAGTGAAGTCTAGCCGGTGGTTGTTGTGCAGTGAAGCGGTCTAGCAGGTGGTTGTTCAGCAGTGAAGTCTGCGTGTCTAGCAGGCGAACGCCTCAGGTTTCGGGAGCTTCGGGCGTTCAGGCGCACAATCGGAATGGCACATTGACACATGTGTCAATGTGTGATGTGAGAAAATTCAAGAAGTCGAACTCGGAACTGTCCAAGTGTGACCTCAAGTCGTGTCAAGCCTGTTTGAGGCCGAGGCTGTGGCATACGGGCGTCAAACGTAAAATTGAGCCCTTAACACCGTAAGGGCGAATTCGTTTTTAGCAGTATGGGATCAGTATGAGGGCGGAAACATCCATAACTACCACGGTAGTCAACTATTGGATATTTATGAAGTAATAGTGTCCATATTGGGGAGTTGGGCGAGGTCCCTCAACCCTTCAATGCCCACCAAATAACTCGGTTTATCGAGTGGAGGACTTTGTGGAAAGTGCTGCTGAGATTCAGTAGTTCAGTATCACGTATGACGTATGACAGTGACAGTGACAGTACAGTGACTTCCTACCTGTACTCAGTAGTTCGACTTCGGTAGCTTAGACTGTGACACACGATATGATTGCCTAGTGACGGCCTCAGAGCTTAGATAGCCTGAGAGTCGTGTATTCATTTCTATCTTTTGATATACCCGATTGCCTCGCTCAAACCCTACGGCGTTCAGCGTTTTCACTGTGTCACTAGGACATTCTAGTAGGCTATAGGCCCACCACTTGCCTAAAGTGGTTTTGATTCAAAGCCACTAAATGGCTGGCTAAAGCTGTAGAGGGGCGAGCGTGGCTGAGTAGGTAGAATGTTGCGGGGTGCCGTGTTTTCGCGGCACAACTGACTGCGTGGATGGAGAGGTAAGCGCGACGAGTGGCGGAGGAGAGTACGGAGAAGATGGGTCAGAGAGCGCTGGGGCCCCCGATTGTATGCAGCTTTGCGCAGAGTTTGGTACCAAGTGGATCGCGACACGTTAAACGGACCATGACCTCGGACATCGACAAGCGCAAGGACCTCGACCTCCCACTCCTACTTTCCGCCCACCCCCGCCGCTCCGCATCTTTCCTCGCAACTCTATGCGTCTTTACCCGTGACATTTTACCTTAATTCGCCACGCTTGCCGCTTGTTTGTGTATATTGAGCGGATTTTGTAATCTTGCGGGCGACTTGGCCGTTTTTGGACGCTTATAACTTACGGAGTAGTTGGGCTCAGACATTTTCCTTTGGACAGTATTTTTACTTCGCCAATCCCGGCCGTGTTGCCGAGTTTCGTGGGCATCGGAGCAGATTTTGAATTTATTTCAGATTTGGCCCCTTCCTTGAGGGGGGCTCGCCCTTATCGTTAGGGTTTCATCGCGCCGGTGCTTCGCTTACGGCTGCCATGACTACCGTGGATTCTTCGGATGGATTTACCACGCCGGTCCCGGCTGGGATCGACACGCGGAGGGCGCTTCCCTTCAGCGACGGCCCTGAAGAGCCTGTGCCCCCTACACCTGTAAAGCGTCGCCCGCTTGACAGTGATGACTCGGACGGTGCTTTGGTTCTCAGGGACTTCCTTAAGGACTGCCAGACGATTCTCCGCGAGCCTGGTCACCGGGCCAGCATTATTCAGCAGGTTCGTGACCAGTGCCGGCCAACTCACATCAAGGCTTCGGAATGGGTCTTTGACATCGACAAGATCAAAGGCCAAGTGCCTCGAGAAGTTGCACTGGACCGTTTCACCAAAGCGGTACAGACCCAACTTACCGACTTCAACCTTCAGTTTGACACGGTATTCCACCCGACTGACCTCACGGCGGCTGTTCTTCCTGAAGCCACTCGCATTTTATTTCGCATCTTGACGTCGCTGGTGCGTGGATCATGCCTTCGGCTCATTGAGGAGTCGGCTACGGTGTCTCCGGATGATGGACGCCGTGCGTGGCTGGTTGTCTGCCGAGCCGTTGCCAGACGGCGCAGGCCGTGGGTTTCCCATGGTTACCTGTTCGAGACGGCTCCTGCGATCGAGCTGCTGGAGGATGTTGACCCCGAGCCCTATATTAAGGGTTTTATGCAGCACCACACCGCTGTCCGTTCCGAGCTCAGACCTGGTGTAGAGCCTGACGATGTGTGGGGTGTGGGGTTCGCCTTGGATCTCCTCACCCTTCGCATGTGCCCTCTGTACTATAAGGACCTTCTACAGGAGTGGAGTTCTAAAACGGCCGAGGGCAGGGAGAAGCGGGCGCTCGGCATTCAGCAGTTCACGTTGGCTGTAAAAGCCTTCCACCAACAGAAAACAGAGGAGAAGAAGCTGCTTAAGGAGAAGAAAAAGAAGGATGGGGTCTCCGCATTGGCGGCCTCACTTCTCTCTGGGGAGTCCCCTTCTGCCGCCCTTCTGGCCCGTGCGGGCATCCCGCAGACTCGCATTGTTGGTGGCCGCAGGCGTGACGAGCCCAGGCACCCGCCACAGACTCAGGATGCTCAGCCACAGGCGGCCGGACAGGGTGCTCACCGGTCTGGGGGCGACAGGGGTACAGCTCCCCGCGCCAGACCGGCCCGCGGTGGAAAGAATCGACAACAAAACATGAAGGGACACAGGAAGGGCTCTCACCCTTCCCCTCATGCCCCTCCGCCGCGGACTCAGGGGCAGCGGCAGCCTGCATCCGGTGGTTCACCGACTGCCTTGCGGGTGACGCGAGATGCACAGGGCCGCCACTCGGTCCAGTGCTGGGACTGCGGCGGCCCTCACTTCCGCCGTGACTGCCCTGGAGGCGTGCAGAGTGCTCATGTGGCGGGGTTCCACCCCGAGGGCACGCCCATTGCAGACATCCTATCAGAGTTGGATGCGGCTTTCCTCGATCCGGAGGAGGAGGTGTATGAGTCATGCCTGTACACTTACTCATTGGAGCTCGGGGAGGCACCGCTTGACATCCCCGCGGCCCAGGCGGCTGCCGTGGTGCCGCACTCTGCCGTTGACAGTGGGGAGCAGTGGACTGAGTCGGAGTGGGCTATCTGGGACTCATGTGGCCGCTCGGAGGAGCAGTACTATGACGCAGTCAACCGCTTCAACTCGTACCAGGACCCTGGCGATGGGGACGGACCCGACGGTGAGATGACGCCTGCTCAGCTCCATGTTGCCGTGCACCAGCCTTCGGACCCTGCCATGTCTATGCAGCACTTCAGTGTTGAGCCGCAGCAGCCAGCGGTGCCGGCAGCCGACGTGCAAATCACAACAACCAACAACGAATTCCCTGGAGCTGTGCAGCTGGTGAGCACGGCACCACCGTCCCGACCCAGGGGTCCGGGTGGCCCGGGCCGCAGGCCCTATGGGGCGGGTCACTACATGTACATGAGTCTGCTGTGCATTCTAGCATTCTCTGGCACGGCAGATGCGGTGCAGTCTGGTGGTGCCTCCGGTGCTGTGCTGGAGGTGCACCCACGGGCTCTGGTGCTTTGGCATGCTGTCACCTGGGGTCTGGCTATCTCGGCCTGTCTTCCTGCCGTTGGTGCCAGGACTCCCGTACGCACCTGGCGACACCTTGTCAACCGCCAGTCACCGACGGGCGGGCACCAGCCCTCAACAACCCAGCCTCCGGCGGGTGAGCCCCGTACCTCTCGCCGCTCCTCACCGGTCTGGACTGCTATTCTGGTTATCTGTGGCCTGGCCCTGTGTACCTCGGCACTACTGTTTGGGTATTCTCTGGGTCTGCGGCAGTCAGTCAGACAGTCAGTCAGTCAGTCAGTCAGTCAGCTTACCCCGCCAGCAGGGGGGTCCGTCGGCCGTTCTGCTGGTCAGCTTTTCTCAGCTGATGGACTGGCTACCGGTGATACCGGCTTATGTCTGGTCTCTGGTTATGCTGTGGGTACTTATGCTTCTGTGGAGCTTGGTGTACTGTCTGGTCAGCTTGGGTCAGTTACAGTGGTTTACCCTCTGGTACCTGCTGGCTATACTGGTATTCTGGTTTATGGCAGTGCAGAGTCAGTTCCGTTGCATGTGCCCGACGAGGAGTGGGCTGCTTCTGGATTCAGTTCTCTGGCCAGTGCTGTCCCTGCACCCGTCCGGGTTGACAGAGGCATCGTGTGTGACTCTGGAGCCACATGTGTCATGTGCGGGGACCTGTCGGCCTGCACCGACGTGGACTACACCCGTACGGTGGCCTTCACCATGGTCACGGCTGGGTCTCACAGGACGGATGCTACTGTGACATTCCACCTGTATGGGGTCTGTGTCCAGGACGGCGCCATCGACCACTTCGTTCTCCCAAACTCACACTATAAGGCCGGCTGCCGCACTCTGCTGTCTTCTCGGGTTATGCTATCCCTCGGCTTCGGGTCCCCTGACCTTGTATCCCTCACCTACACCCACCTGCCTACTGGCCGTGTCTATCGGATCATTGACTCTGGCACAGACTATATGTGGGCGGAGGTCCCTGAGGGGGCAGCCAGTGCACTCACCCAGACTGTCTCACGTGTCCGCACCGGTGAGATCTGTGACTGGATGTGGGCACGCTCAGAGTATGCCAAGTGGGCTTTCCTGAAGGGCTCGCCTGCTGCCTTGGCCAAAACCGGGGAACACAACTTTGACATCTCCCTCTTCGGAGACGACCTCCCCCCCGGCGTGGGTAACAACCAGACCTGCCCAGTCAGGTATTCACTATCTGATTCCTGCTGGGGTCACCTCTGGGCCGGTGCCTATATATATGGCAACCCGCCCTTTGACAGACTCACCTGTGAGCGGATGCTCAAGAAGGCCAACCGGGACTTTGCAACCGACCCCGAGCACACGGTATTCCTCTTCTTGATCCCCCAGTCACACCTCAGTACCTTCAGGCAGCACCTTATTCATTGGGAGGTGCTACATGTGTACCCAGCTGGCACAGAGGGCATATTCAGCTACCGTCGTGAGCACACCTATGCTGGACGGCCCCTTCAGTCGGCTGGCTCGGAGGGCGGGGGGGACCGTGTCTTCATTGCTGGCACCCCGTTCCCGGTGGCTATCATCTACCGTGATCAGTACACATCCATGAGGTTCACCCCTGAGAGGTGGTGCCATTCCGCATATGCTCATGCTCATGGTCTCAGGCTGGCTCAGCTCATGGACCTTGGTGTTGACATCGCCCGACCTGGCACTACAGTTACTCGGGAGCAGCTGCTGGCTCACAGGACCTGTGCTGAGGCCTGTGCTGTGTGTGCCCGTATGCGGACAGTGCAGCCGAGCCCGAAGCACCCTCCGGCTGACAGATACAGGGCTCAGAAGCCTGGATCTATGTGGGCTGCTGATGCTACAGGCCCGATCACGCCTATTGGCTATGACGGGTCGAGGTACCGCTGGACCTTTGTGGAGTTCACTGTGAGGTTTACACTTTGCTACTTCTCTGCTGAGAAGTCGGCATACAGCTTCGTCCTGGCTCAGTTCCTGGCAGATGTTGTTCATCACGGCTTTGCCTGCACTGGCCTGGTTCTCCGCACTGATTGTGCCCCGGAGCTGTGTGACCCTGCAGCACAGGCTCTGTACAAACACCATGGCATCAAACACCTGCAGTCGTCACCCACCCTGCACTGGCAGAACTTCATGGCTGAATATGTGATTGGTAAGATCTCGTCGGTCTCCCGTGCTCTCCTGGAGACAGCCGGTATGGACCTCACCTACTGGCCTCTTGCGGACAGTCATGCCTGCCTGCTATGGGATATCCTGCCTCATGGGCGGGACGCCGTGGTGCCATTCTATCACCTTATGGGCTATCACTTTACCTACTCCCGTATCGAGATATTCGGCACCCTGTGCACTGTGGCCATGGATGCTCAGCAGATGCGGGCCCGCCATCCGGGGGTCTCCAAGAAGCGGACCCCCCGGGCCTGGCAGGGGCGGTTTGTGGGCATCAGCCTCAGGTCCTCGGCCTACAAGGTACTGGACCTGGAGAGAAACAAAGTTGTCTCCGAAGGCCGGCCAGACTTCATCAGAAACTACTCAGAGTTCGGGCAGGTGATGTCATCGTTCCCTGCCCCCGCTCCCGACGAGCAGCACTCCGCACCCGTGCCCAGTGACAGGCCGGAGCCGTGGAGGGACTACACCACTGACATGGTGGTGACAGTCCATTCCGTGGCTGCCTATTATGACACCCGGGACGGTGAGACCTATGCCACCGTGCAGTTGCTTGACACTGGTTCAGCAGACACTTTCTGGACCACCGCCCAGCAGTATGTCATGGCGGACCCTGCAGGCACTGCTTGGTTTGACTTGGTCCACTGGCTGGACCGCCGCAGGGTCATTGACTGTGTCAATCAACACTACCCGCTCTGGACTCTGGCTAAGGCTCAGGAGGCCCGCGGTGATCCGCTGTATCCGGCACTCATTGTGTCCACGGACATGAGGCGGTCCAGGTCCTATGGGGTGCTCTTCCGGCCTATGGCCTACGGTGATGTGACTGCCCCACGTGCCTATGCCATGGACCTCCGTGCCAGTCTGGTGGTGTTCCCTGATACCCACAGTGCTTGCCACCTTCCCTTCTCCGACCACCCGGAGCAGGACCAGTGGCTCCTTCCGCACTATGTGGTCCCACCAGAGGACACGGTCAGTACATTGCCAGCCGGTGGCACACTCAGCTTCAGTCATATCTCTGCTGACCTCGCCGAGCGCCTGTACCACACTGCAGCTCCTGATCTGCCACTGCCGGGTGGGTACCGCCAGGCACTGTCTATGCCTGATGGGGCTCAGTGGGAGGAGGCTATTACCGGTGGGGAGGTGCAGCCTCTGATTGACCAGGGTAAGATTGAACCGGTGGAGGTGCTACCCGACGGTGAGATCGCCACCAGCACCATCTTTGTGCTGAATAAGCCCTGGAAGCCACGGGATGGTCTGCCACCCGTCCAAATTCATAAAGCTCGGATGGCCGTGGCTGCCACATGGCACTGGGGCTACACCCAAGCTGAGACCGCATGCACGGTAGCAGACCTGCCCACCTTCCGCCTTCTCTTCATCCTGTCTATTATCTTTGCTGGTATGGGGGTTATGGTCTATCACTTTGACGTCAGTCAGGCCTTTGTTCATGCCCGTCTGGAGGTTCCTATATATGTGCGGTTCCCCTCTGGGTATATGTATAAGGGCAGATATGGCTATGCCAAGCTGCTCTATGCTCTCTACGGGCTACGGACAGCTGGTGCTTCCTGGCAGAAGCTGGCCAACAAATTCATGAAGTCCTTCACCTATCAGGGAATGCACTTCACCCAGTCCACATATGACCCGTGCCTGTACTATATTGTGACCTCTGCGTTCGTGGCCTTCGTGGCTGTCTACGTGGATGACTTCGGGCTGACATGTGATGATGCCTTCCACCAGGCTTTCTGGGCAGCTTTCCAGGCGGCATTCAAGAGCAAGAATCTTGGCCGTATGACAGCCGTCCTGCAGCTTGCGGTTGACTATGATCGGTGGGGCATTGCATTGTCCCAAACCAGGCAGATCAAGGAGCTCATGTCCAAGTTCAAGCTTCCGGCCAAAACCTATCACAATCCGATGGATGTGAACCTCATTATCCAGAAGCCGGAGCACCCTGATCTCACCCTTGTCACCCCGTATCTCTCACTGCTTGGGTCCCTGCTGTGGATTGCACGGTGCACCAGGCCAGATATCTATTACTCAGTCATATATCTGGCACAGTTCTCCTCATGCCCCTCGGCTCAGGCCTGGGAGGCACTTCAGAGAGTGGCTCAGTATCTGTACTTCACACGGCACTACCGTATCCGTTATGCTTACCCCAGTGCACCGCTTTCTGTGCTCACAATACAGGTGTATTCGGATGCTGACCATGCTCGTGACAAACTCAACGGGTGTCTCTCCTACTCGGGAGGCATTGTATTCCTCAACGGCATGGTCCTTCATTGGGTATGTGCCCGCCAGACTGATGCTGAGATGTCCTCCACTGGATCTGAGTATGTGGCCGCCTCTGTGGTTGGGCAGCGGGCCATGTCTGCTATCCATATGATTGTGGAGATGTTCGGCTTTATCAGAATTACGCAGCAGGAGCCGGGTGTGTCTGCTCTGGCTCTGTCTACGGCCTTCCCTGCAGCTGACACTTCTTGGATGCAGAGGGCGGCCACGTTCTTCGAGAATCATGCTATGGGTCATGGTCAGATGGGCCCCGCCTCCCCCCTACACTACCGGGAGGCTGAGCCTGTTCCTGACAGCAGCCTGTATGCCCTGCCTCACGCCGTGCCAGTACCATATGATGGCACGGGCTATGAGGACGGTCCGCGGGAGTACCACTCTCAGCGGTCTGGCATGTATGGTACCTCTGGACCCTTCATTCCCAGGCTGGAGCTCCCGGTGGCTGTCATGATTGACAACCAGGCGGCCTCCTCCATTCTGAGGAATGTCATGCTATCCACCAAGATTAAGCATGTGTTGATCCGTTTTCACTGCTTTCGGGGGTGGGTGTGTGCTGGGTACCTAGTGCCTGTTTACATCAACACTTTACTCAACCTGGCTGATATCTTCACCAAACCTCTTCCTGGGCTCAAGGACAAGGTGCGGGTGATCATCAGCATGATCGAGTCCTTCATGGACGTGATCCGCCCGCACCCCAGTGGTGCGGGTGACTCCTAGGTTCTCTGGTCCTCTGTCCGACTGAGCTGCAGGCCTATAAGCCGGCAGCGGTCGGGCAAGGGGTCTTTCTGGTCTGACTGGATTGATGCCCTTTGACGTGGTGCCCTTCTGGACTGGACTTTGTGTTCGTGGACAGACTGGTACCTATGACCTGCCCTATGAGACCTTAGACACCGACAGCTCTACTCTGACCTTAAGCACATCTGACTGGATTCTGGCCTTTGACTACATCCTGTACCTCTTTGACATCTTCTATGACCTCGAGTACTGGTTGACCGTCGAGCTGAGCAGCATCAGATGAGAGTATCTATCGGGGAGCGAGATCTGGCGGAGACCAGTTACTATTTTCATATCCTTGTGGCAGTCCACCTAGTTGGCATGCATATACTAGTACTTTAGCATTCGGTTTAGAGGGTTAGCCGGAAGCGGGGATGGCGGCAGGTCGGCCCTTTGGTTGATGTTGTTCTGATCCGTGGACGGGGACCTCTTAGTTTGCATTAGCTACCTGTTTCACATTCTTGTGCCACCTCAGCCGAGGTGGTGTGCTGAGATTCAGTAGTTCAGTATCACGTATGACGTATGACAGTGACAGTGACAGTACAGTGACTTCCTACCTGTACTCAGTAGTTCGACTTCGGTAGCTTAGACTGTGACACACGATATGATTGCCTAGTGACGGCCTCAGAGCTTAGATAGCCTGAGAGTCGTGTATTCATTTCTATCTTTTGATATACCCGATTGCCTCGCTCAAACCCTACGGCGTTCAGCGTTTTCACTGTGTCACTAGGACATTCTAGTAAGTGCAGGGGTGTTCTGCTGCCAGGTGACAAAAGCGTACTCTATGGAGAGTGCTCTAAAGGCTTCAAATCAAGGATATGGTATTTCCCCCCATTGGTATACACCATGATACGTCATCGCCCACTCATAACATCAAGTCAATAGTGGTGGCATGTTCATGGCGCATGCCCAAAAATGCCCCCAACAGCTGTTCAACAGAATTTCCTTAAGTATGGTGATGATGCGATGGGTCACATATATTCATGTGTGCACATACGGTGCGAGTGATAATGAAGTGGCATATCATCCACCTAGTTCCGCAATATAATATATACGAAGAATCGTGGCAAATGGATGTCTAGAACTTGAGTTATTGCCGAAAACGTGAAAATAAGTTCCTAGAAAACAGGATCAGTATGAGCAGTATGGCAATTCGCCCTTAAGGTGTTAACACCGGGGGGCATATAGCCTACGTAATTTACGCGTAATTTACGTATTTCGGGGTCTCGAACTTTTACGCGTATTGCGTATCAATCTGTCAACACAGGCCTCTAGAGGTCGTATCCCATGAGCTCATGACTATGTGGCACCTATGTATTGGTTGGGCGGGCGTGGTTAAGTCAGAAATCGCCATATATATCGCGTCGTTTGAATGCAGCAAAGTCAGGCACCCGATGAAAATCTCGGTTGCCTATTTTCATCTATTCAAAAAGGTGCTTAAAATGGTACCCTTCCTTCACGATTTGTTACCAATAGCATTTGGACTAAGAGCCACCTGGGCCGCATTCTTATCGCGCAACTATAACTCCATACTAATGATAATCTTGGGCCTTGATATGAGGTGGAATTATTATATATACTCTCAAAATGGCTTCATCGTTACCCTACACCCGGAAAAACATTTTTGATCCAAGCGGTAGAAAATGTGTTTTTATGCGCTCTTACATAATATGATATATGAATAACCTGGTAATAGGTGATATGTGTTATCCGGAATGGGCCCATATGATATTATCTTTTACTTAACATATAGATTGATTTTCCAAAAGCTCGATGTTAACCATATGAAGCATGTCATGATAATTATGCACCATTTTAGATGGGCAACCCTGACTTTGCAGGAGTGGGAAATGCAATTTTCCTAGGAAAGCCTTACGTGCACATCCGTGTGAGCGTTGAGGTGTTGTGCGCATGCCCCCATAATCCACATGATGGCATTAAACTTTCATTTCGGTCATAAACTTGCACGATATAACTTCCTAGCCCCATCAGATTTGATCTAGAAGGTTACACATGCCTCGGACACGGTGGTCCTTGTGGTAGGACCACCGACTTTTTGACGATTTTAGCAAAAACACGATGCACACGATTAAAAGCGATTACAAGCGTCCAACGTAAACGCGACGACATCTACCCTATCATTTAGGAAATTGATTGTGACACAAAAATAACATATGAAAACAGTAGGTTGACCATTTTGAGTGGGCTTCGCTGTTATAATAATGTTTGTACACCTTCGGTGCGTCTCCTGGGAGCGCTTCAGCATCAGCATGCGAGCAGCGTTCATGTTCATGTACATAGTAAGGGTATATATAAATTTAGATTCGAAGCCTTGATATATTTATATATATATATATGTGCCGAAAGTTGCCGAGCTCGGACGGAAGTCGGCTGCGGGATGCGGCTTATTCTCACCTGTATATAACACGTATAAATCAGAGGTGTGGGGTAAGGTTAAGGTTACCCCGGATTTGGGGGACCTTACCGGTATAAATATCGGGCCGCTAACCTTACCCCTTTGCTAACCTTACTTTGGACGGTAAGGTTACTAATTTATACGGTAAGATTACCATGCCCTTACCGTAAGGTTACCGTATAATTCATGGTAATACGTATCTCGTATTTTTTCTTCTTCGTATTTTGCCGATTTACAGTATTAGACATTCAACGTAAGGATGGGCTCTTCGCGGCTACTACCCAAATTCATAATCCTACCTCAAGGACCACCGTACAATGCGTTTTATGAACCCAATCTTACCCCACACCTCTGATTTATAATAGGGGGTACGTGAACGTACAGGTGGGGAAAAATCGATTTCCAAAATTGATTGTGGTTGCGAGTAGTTGTTCGTTCTGAATTCTGTGGCATTCGCATTGCATGGCATAGCATGGCATGGCATGGCATGCGACTTGTGGCGTTGGCGTTCGAAGTCCAAGTCGAACATCAACCGACCGCGCGCTGCTCCCGCTTCGCGTCGCGGAGGCTTCGCCCCCTCTCCGCTCGCGCTCGCGCGCTCCGATCGATTAACGAGGGGAGGGGGGACGGAGGAGGCGTCGTCTCAGTCCAAGTGGCACCGGTAATTACCGGTCGAAAATCGTTAGCTACCGGTAGCCGTCAGATCGTTTTGCCATACTTAAGCCTCTGCGCCATACACCCATACTTAAGGCTACCGGTGGTAAGGGCTTAGCTACCGGTGGCCGTCGATTTAAAGTATTAACACTGATCCCCCCCTCGATCCTCGCCAAAAAGAATTATCTCCGTCAGATCGATGGTCGCCGATCGACAGTCAAGGGTTCGGACAAAGGTTTAATTCATATTTTATTCGGTTTAACTCATATTTTATATTTTATATTTTATATTTTATAATATTAATTATTCAGACGACATTCTGTCGATATATTTATAAATATATGTAAATATATATACAAACATATCTGCGATTGAAATTTTGTTTGCAGCTTTCATCTCAACGACGCAAATTGATTTCATCCACCAGCGTCACGCAAAAGAGCGTCACGCAAAAGAGCGTCACGCAAAAGAGCGTCACGCAAAGCTAGGCTATAAACTACTACACTATACGTCTCCCAAAAAGCGTGACGCAAAAGAGCGTGACGCAGCGCAGAGCAATGGTCGTCCTGTAATAGCTGGTTTCTACGAAATCAAACCTCTAAAAATTTATAGGGGGTACGTGAACGTACAGGTGGGGAAAAATCAATTTCCAAAATTGAATGTGGTTGCGAGTACAGTAGTTGTTCGTTCTGAATTCTGTAGCATTCGCATCGCATGGCATCGCATGGCATGGCATGCGCCTTATGGCGTTGGCGTTCGCGCATGATGACAACGATCAAGAAGCGTCTACACGATGACAGCGTCTACACGATGACAGCAAAGGGGCGACAACCTAATGATTATGATTTCCCCCAAACATTTATACACAAAAGTTTGACATAAAAAACCAGATTTTTCAAAGATGTGACAAACTCCCGCTTTACTGTCGTGGCATGTCGATGTCGTGCCATGCCATGTCGTGTTACTGTCATAATTAAAAAGAGCGTGAGCGCGAAAAGCGTGACAGTCGAAAAGCGTAAAAGCGTCAAAGCGTCAAAGAATAAAATTTAATAAATAATAAGCCGTCGATTCTCCTACGGGTCACGGCCACCCCTGTGGGCAGGGGAGGGTTCCCCCCCACACCCCCAAAAAATGTGAGAAGCAGCTTGCTTTCCATCGGAGTTCAGCCAGCCCATACAGCTGACGTTCATGGTCGATTCCTACGGGTCACGGCCACTGGCGAGGGGTCCCCCCCACCCCCCAAAAAAAAAATGTGAGAAGCAGCTTGATTTTCAACGCGATACGGGCTCGGCCAGCCCATACTGTACAGCTGACGTTCATGACATTGTCATCAACTTTCATTCTCGAAGCTTTACGCTTTACAGACTGCGTCTCATGTCATGTCATACGTCTAACGTCTTATGTGTCAATGTCCAGTCGACCACATCCAAATATTTATACCGTCAATAAAGTCTTCATCTTATTTTAAAATTAAATAAGTCATATTAAAAATAATACTACAGTGCTAAGTTATACAGTGCTAAGTTATATTTATAATCAACAGTCGTGACACCCTGTGCAATTCCAATAAAATTAAAAATATATATATTATATATTATATTGACCAATTAAATATAAAGAGGCTTTGTATTGAATATTCTAAATATCAAATTATATACTGCCGCGTGCGACACATACTTATCCACGACACACGAATCGTTTCGCAGTTTTCATCCACGACGCTAAAGTGCGTAACAGGGGTTAAATTGAGTGGGTGTAATGCGTGACGCTCGAAAAGCGTGACGCTCGAAAAGCGTGACACAAAGCAGTGTTCGTTTTGGAATAGCTGGTTTTCGGCGAAATGAACCTTTAAAATTTTATACACAAAAGCGTGACATAAAAAACCGGATTTTTCAAAGAGGGGGACAATCTAAAGATTTTTCCCCAATACGTGTTATATACAGGTGAGAAGCCGCATCCCGCAGCCGACTTCCGTCCGAGCTCGGCAACTTTCGGCACATATATATATATATAAATATATCAAGGCTTCGAATCTAAATTTATATATACCCTTACTATGTACATGAACATGAACGCTGCTCGCATGCTGATGCTGAAGCGCTCCCAGCCGACGCACCGAAGGTGTACAAACATTATTATAACAGCGAAGCCCACTCGTCGCTCCCGCGTCGCGTCGCGCGGGCTCCGCCCACCACCCGCTCCGCTCGCGCTCGCTTTACCATTCGATTGCGATGTGGGTATCTCGATCTGAGGTCTGTCTCGTGTCTGGGCTGCGACACCCCAGAGCTCTATAAACGGGAGCGCGATGTCAGTGACACAGCGCAGCGACTAAAAGTGTGAGGAAAGGATGACGTGGCGGCATTCGTCGAATGTCCGTTGCATAAAAGCGGTTAGATCGAAAAATGCAGTAATATGATGGAATCGGTTTGATCGGACGACGTGTTTGAAAAACAGATTGTCTTAAATATGGAAAATAAATGTAATGTGTTATATGATTTATAGGATCAAGGATGTGGAAATTAGTGTATTTTTTTTTTCATTTTCGGACGAGAGGAATAGATGCACCTTCGGTGCGATAATATATTTATAAACTTCCACATGTTAAATTCAAGTTCATGAATGGTTTTCTTGAAAAAACACGTTTTTTCCTGCCCGTGTGCATATAAATGCCCGCTAGCCGTTATCGTTATCCCGTCCAATATGAAGGCGCGGTGCTTTGGACCCTCCCGTCTACGTCTCCTCTCCTGTATCAATATATTGTATCGGTTGCTGAGGCCTGTGCTACACCGGATTTTGGTACACTGCGCGAGAAGCAAATAAGATTCGTTTCGCCGGGTCATACAGTCTCCGTATGACCCGGCGATCATTTTCAGACGAGTTATTAAATCTATAAATCACAGTCCGCGCGATCAGATTAAGGGTAGGGTGCACAGTTCTCGAGAATTAAAAAATATTGATCATAATTTCTATATTTAAAATAATTAAAATTATATTGTGAACATGACATCTTTATAAATTTATAGCGTCAAATTTTGCAACATGACCCCCTATTTTTATTGGCTAGGATCCAAGAATGGCGTGTTCGGCTGATATATATATATATATATATATATATATAACCTTGGGCAAAGTTAACATGTAGATTTATTTCTAGAAATTGTTTATCAGCTGCATATACTAAATCTGCATTATATGATTTTATAAAAATTCTAGACAAAAATCTACATGTTAACTTCGCCCAAGGTTTTTTTTATACAAAGATGACTCACCATTCATGGATCCTAGCCAATTAAAATCGGGGGATGATGTTGCAAATTTGACGCTATAAATTTCCAAAGTCAAATCAAAGTTAATTGTAAATAGTCGTCATTAGATATGGAAAATGTTATGTATATTTTTATCTTTTGGTCGAAAACGAAACCCAAGTGCACCCTATGCCTATTCTACTAATCTTACGGTGGGTTAACCCGCCGTAAGAGGAATTTTCGGCGGCCTCTAGTGGTGGCGTTATGAGGTCTACGGTGTCAAACCTATCGATTTTCAGACAGTTTATGAGTTGAATGAAAGCTGAGGAACATACTATGGATGGATGCGATGTGCCCCATGTGTGTAATGCGCTCGCGAAGTGGGGGGGTGTAGCGGGTTCCGATCATATAGGCTTACGGTGGGTTACCACATAATTTGGTATATTGGTAGATATGTGGCCTTCCTCGATGGCCCTTTGGAAAATTGGAGACCCATGTTGTCAAGTTCTCGAGCTGCTCTTTCTGCAGTGTCTTGTCAAAATTTTCATTCGAGGTCATCTTGACCCTCAAAATATCAAGCGAAGTGAGGGTGGTATGACGGTTTATTACGCTATATGACACGATTTATATGCGATAATTGGTTTGCCGGTTTGGGTTTGGGGTTTCAGGTTAACAAACCCGGATACATCCGATATAATTCTTCGCGGATGCCTCTTGGGAGTGTCTAAAGTCATCATGAACATGACCAGGGGGTCACTTTAGGGGCTGAAATAATCGTTTTACTTAGGGTTGGGTAACCCACCGTAAGGGGTCCTTACGGTGTGTAAACCCACCTTTCGTAGAATAGGCACCTACCCTTAAAATCGACATTCGCCTTATCGAACGTGCGAAACGACTTAAAAAGGAATATTTCGGGCAAACGCGCGTCGGTCCGACGTGGACAACATCATAAAAACGTGCTCGTGACCTCGTGTGTACAGATCGCGTCCGCGTCGTTTGAAAAATATAAACGTTTGAAAACTAGACGACCCCATATTGAACAGTGTCTATGATTGGAAAATGCAGCATATTCTAGTCCAGCGATACACGATCTTCGCACCCCAGCTAGCCGGTGGTCTCTCTGAACCGTCCCCGACTTTTTGATCTGATGATCCAGGATTTGTCCCAGGCGACATTTGCATGCCATTTGGTGCAAATGTTGTCCAACACGTCATATTGGCCACACGAACTAAAGAAAAACCAAAAAAAACTTTTCAAACGCCGTCGCCATATTGGCCACAGCCTTTTCACAGACAGACACTTATGCTTTAACTATAACTAGCAGATTTTAGATTAGCACGCCCCAACCCAAGGGGTATATACTAAGGGGATGCCACGCCCAGTATGTAACGCGGCGGCTACAAGACGCACGCGCCCACAGCCGTTCGTGTCACCTCTCATTGCAAAATAATTCAGATGCACCGTTAGATCCCTCTCGAATGCCATTTTCCTCGCTTCTCAACGTTTTCAGTGTTTTCATAATCGCTTCCTGGCTTCCAAAAATCAAAAAATCAGTTCTCGGCGGAAAGTACATACTGCCCTTTCCTGCTGTGATATATTGCAATATGTATACTTGAAGTGTGCATATTGCAATACCATCCATCAGCACGTTGCCCTCAACTCTGCCGCATTGAGCATATTCACATTTCGCATTCTAGTTTTCAGATGTCTTGAGCAATGTGTAAGATCTAGGTTACGATCCAAAAAAATCGGTTCTCTAGCACTATGATTCTACTTTGCGAGTCACGGGCTGAGTGTTGCACCGAACATATCTACTAGCATTCATACGTTATATTTAGCGATGCAACGGGAATCTCCCATAGAGGCGAATCTTTGGACAAGCACTTTGCATTTGTTGTTGGCATCCGCCCTTTGGGTATTTCCGCCCGAAATACAAATCAGTCATGCACTTCCCTTGAGGTCACGGGCTCAAGGGAAGCGCTTGCGTATGACAAATAGTTACTCGAAGAAAGTTCACCGAAATGATGGCGTTCATCCTTTTAGTATGCGCCCAAATCCCGCATGCGTCCCTCAAAAATCGGTTCTCACTCGTGTTTCCAAGGGGCATACGAGCATCATTGTGCACGCATGCCCCTCGGGAAAAAACACGATATCATTCGAGGGTGTAAGATAACATCCCGCTGAATGCTGTGTGAAAAAATATCATGTGCACCAAGAAATATATATGCATTCAGCAAGCAGACCATCCGTTTTCATCGTTGAAATGTAAAGAAATGTTCGGTCAAAGCTTTTGTCGGAACGCTCAGAAGCGATGAAGTTGGGATTCTGAGACGATCGAGCGGCAAAGCTGAACTCTCAGGGTTTTCGAGTAACTCAACCCATCGCACGGCTCTCCCTAAGTGCGTCTTGTAGCCGCCGCGGCAAACACCGGGCGTGCCATCCCCTTAGTTTATACCCCTTGGTGCAAATGTTGTCCAACACGTCATATTGGCCACACGAACTAAAGAAAAACCCAAAAAAAACTTTTCAAACGCCGTCGCCATATTGGCCACAGCCTTTTCACAGACAGACACTTATGCTTTAACTATAACTAGCAGATTTTAGATTAGCACGCCCCAACCGGCTCACCGTCGGAAACGGCCGGAGTTATCACGGACAAGGGAGCGTATTCAATTGGCCGCCGGAGCATTTCCATTCACCGGCTACCCACGACCAATCGATCAAAAAACCGTATCTGATCCGATTCCTCTGAATATCCCCAACAAATAAATTTTGCAACGTTAATTAAGAAACATGAAAGGTGTGCGCAAGCATCTTTTTAACTACCATCGTTTCACTGGCTCCCCCATTTCCCACTGTTTTCATTGGTCCCCCCCGCGGCCGTGAAAACATATAACGATTTCGAGGTCCCAAATGTCGGACGATTATTTACTTTTTGGCATTTCACAAAAATAATAATGACCTCGCATGACATCGCCGGATGTCAGTCGCGACAGGGGCCAATGAAATCGCTGCGATCAACACATTTGCTTTCCCAAGTTTCGGTGTAGCACAGGCCTGAATTGCTTATCGATCTATTTTTAAGACTTCGCCCGAGAATTGCTGGAAGTGACGCCCCGACTGTCATTCCTATAGTTAGGGTGTATGACTGTCACCGGTCCCGGAACCCTAGACCCCGAACATATAACGGGAAGACTGAGTATTCTCACCGATATCTATTCTGATTATCTATCTCACCGAATATACAGTCCAGCTGATATATTCAGCAGGTTTGGTACCACGCACACTTAATTTTACACTGCGACGTTGGCCATGAGTGGCTAAACACCGACGCTTGAGATGGGGTGAGGACCCGCGTTAGAGAGGCTTTCGGTATGGGCGGTGTGGCTCAGTTACGGACGCGCGGTTGATTGGACATGATTGATTGGGGTGCGCGTTATGGCAGCTTGATTTCCGTGCAGTATCGTTGGGCTGGATTTTGTTGTTTCTGGTCACTAGCACACCGTCCGACATTGATCACGTCCTTTCGTCCCACACGACCGCGTACATTTTGCTGTTTCCCCGATTTATCCTCGACGACCCGCCGCAACTCGCAAGCCGTCGCCCACACCGTTAGCCTCGCCTCGCATTATCCACCTCACCCTGTCGCTATAGTCATTTCATCATGGGCACTTCTACGAGATCGCACACTGCGGCCGCGCGCCGCTCACTAGTTACCATTTTCGACGATGCCGCAGCCAGGCATGCAACTACACCAGCCACTCCTACGGTTGCGACTGCCCCGGCTGCCCAGTCCGCGGGGGCGGTCTTCCTCGATGCGGTCAGACGTCTGGCGAAGGAATCCTTCGACGAGCGTGCCGCCAAGCTGCTCGTCATTAAGAAGGTCTACGACGACAAACATGGGCGTTTTCACGGTACGGAGTCGAACGTCAGCTCCGTCTTCGCCCGTCTAGTTCTGGCGTTACGGGACATTTTCGTCACTGAGGAGTCCGCGTTTTCTTCTCTGTTCGACCTGTA